>RJWH01004145.1:0-119893 GCA_004363575.1 Solenodon paradoxus | reverse complement strand
TATGAGAGTCTGTGTGAGTGTGTATGTGTGTGTATGAGAGTGTGTGTGAGAGTGTGTGTGTGTGCGAGTGTGTATGAGAGTGCGTGTGTGAGAGTGCGTGTGTGAGTGCATGTGAGAGTGTGTGAGTGTGTATGAGAGAGTGTGTGTATATGAGAGTCTGTGTGAGTGTGTATGTGTGTGTATGAGAGTGTGTGTGAGAGTGTGTGTGTGAGTGCGTGTGCACGCACATGTACGAGCGTGGATAACTGTCCTGTCCTCTAGCTGTTCGGGGTCCACAACGCACATTCGTGTGAGGCAGGATAAACAGTACATTCCCCACGACACGTTCATGGAATTACTCAAGCTGTGTGTCTGTTTCTAAAACCCTGCCAGGTAGCCCCTTAGGTGTGATTCACTTTTAACTTTAAATTATGTTTACAGTAACCTAAGTTCACCATGTGAACTATTTTTCAGTGGCCGGCTTAGTGTCTCAGGTGTTTTACACGCTGATGACGCAGAGCCCGGAACCTCCATCTCCAGCTTTGGGGCTCTGCCCATGAGGCGCAGGCTGCTCGCCCTCCTGCGGGCGCTGCTGCCAGCATGCAGCTTGCTTTGTGCCAAGGTAGCCACAGAACTTAGGACGGACTTTATGGGAAAACAGACGCAAACCGTGCACCGAACGCAGCTAGTGCAGCGTATGTGTAACTTAGTGTTGTTTTTAAGTGGTCACATGAGTAGAGGTCGCACCTCAACCTAAGTGGTTACGTGAGTAACCCACAAAAAATGAAGTTTCTCCAGTTCCTTGTTGTTTTCCGTTTCTTCTATACACTTAGATGCTCATGTAAGTGGGGTCGCACAGTAGTTGTGTGTGTGTGTGTGTGAGATTGGCTTATTGCATTGAGCGGCGTCCAGTCCACCATCCCGTAGTGCGTGCTGGACCCCCTCGTTTGAAAGCCGTCCTGCGGGCAGCACGTGTGCTCGGTCTCCCCGTGTGTCGGAAGACATTCTGGTTGCTTCTACATCAGCAATGGTGAGCAGACGCCAGTGTGACACGCGCCTTTGATTCCCAGATGTTCCCCCAGCACTGGTGTCGTTAGATCATCCGCTAGGTCTCTTTTTAGTTTTTAGAGGAATTTTCGCTGTTTTCCATAGAAGTCGCTCCATTTTGCAATTCGTCCAGCGGGCGCAGGGTCTCGGTGTCCGGCTCCTGCCCCGCTGTGCCACAGGCGCGCCGGCTGTCTGCTTTGGATGTCACTGTCCTTGTCCAAGTAGAAACCACATACGTGGAGCCACCTTTTAACAGGTGCTTCCGAAATGAAGTCTGAGGCAGGAGACGTGCGTGCACAGATGTAAATGTGTGAGTCCCAGCTCGTGGCTCTGATTGCTGCTGAAGCTAGAGCTTTTGACCTTGTCTTTGGTCTGTTTCGAAACTGGGTTGTTTGATACTCTTTGTTGTGAGCTGTCGGGGTTCCGCGCGTGCCGTGGGAGCCGTCGTGAGCTGTCGGGGTCCTGTGCGTGCCGTGGGTGCCATTGTGAGCTGTTGGGGTTCTGTGGGTGCCGTCGTGAGCTCTCGGGGTCCCGCGGGTGCCGTGGGTGCCGTCGTGAGCTCTCGGGGTCCCGTGTGTGCCGTGGGTGCCGTCGTGAGCTCTCGGGGTCCCGCGGGTGCCGTGGGTGCTGTCGTGAGCTGTCGGGGTTCCGTGGGTGCCGTCGTGAGCCGTCGGGGTTCCGTGGGTGCCGTCGTGAGCTGTCGGGGTTCCGCGCGTGCTGTGAGTATTTGCCTTTATCCGAGAGACCCTGCGACTCCACTCTTCCGCCCACACTTTGCCTTTCAGTCTGCTGATTGGGTCCTTCGGTGCTTAAAAGTATTTCAGTTTATTTTTACTGTTTCCTGGTTTTTTGGTGTCGTAGCCAATTCCAGTGCCATGGGGCGCCTGTATTTCTGGTGTACGAGTTTGAGAGTTTCAGGTCTTGACTTCATTTTCAGTTCATTTGTGCATATGCTCTTAGATAAGCTTCCAGTTTATTCTCTTGCCTGTTATTTATTGTGCTGTTCTTATTTTCTGTTATTGGAAACCTGCATCATTATGTTCAATCCATCCATATTTGACCTCTATGAAAAAATTCTTCCCTTTGTGTCAATCGTCAAAATGAATAGAAATTAAGGGAAATCTGTACAGCTTTTATAAGCTAAGATTGTGTCCCCTAGAGCAGAGCCCGAGCCGAGGATTCGGAGCCCAGGACAGTGACTCGAGGGGGCTCAGCAGGGGGAAGACCTGGGCCAGCGAGGGAAGCAGGGTTAGAGGAGAACAAGAAAGGAAAACCAGCATGGTCTTGACTGCACTCTGCATTCTTCCCGACTCACTTTTTACCAGGAAGGGGTGCCCTGTGCAGTCCCGGGGCCCGGCATGTGACAGTGACACTCGGTGATTCGGTGGTGGCTCCTGGGCTGGGGGTAGACTCGGCCGCCGCTGGGAGGCTGAGCCGGACGCGGGTTCTCCAGGAGAAGAGCCTCCAAAGCTCAGAGCAGTGAGGTGGTCAGAGTCGGGGAGCGGGGTCCCGAGACTGGGTTCGACTCAAATGTTTCCACGAGTTTAAGGAGGATTGGGATTCGCTCTCCTGGTAGAATTCCCTGATGAAGCCAGGTGGACCTGGGCTCTTTATTCTGGGGAAATTTTTGATGACTGCTTTAATTTTTGTGCTTGTGATTGGTCTTCTCAACTCGCGTGTGTCCTCCTGGTTCATTTTGGGAAACTGGAGGCTTCTGGAAACCTGTCCTGGTCTTCGTGATTAATGGCTTTGCTACCATGTGAATGCTCACAATGATTCTTTGTGTTTCTGTGATGTCAGTTGTAATATCACGTCTTTCATTTCTGTTTGTTTGTTTGTTTTAATTAGGTTTTTCTCTCTGTTTTTCTTAGTGCATCTAGCTAGGGATGCATCAATTTTCTTTATACTTTCGAAGAACCAGCTGTTTGATTCATTGACAATTTGGATGGTCTTTTTGTTTTCAATTCCATTTATTTCTGCTTTAATTTTTATTATTTATTTTCTTCCTCTGATTTTTGGTTTTGATTATTCTTCCCTTTCTAGTTCCCTTAGGTGTATGTTTAGATTATTTTTTTTTTTTAAGGAAAGGTCTAGGCAGGAATGAAGGACAATAGGAAGGCAGGCAGGAAGAGAGGAGCAGGATGAACTTAATAGTTTTTATTTAGTTGCTCACATTGGTTGTTCTCCCCGGTCTGGATCTTGAGCCCTAGACCGTGGGATGTACGTGGAACTGCTCCCAGCTGTACGAGACGCTAACCCACCAGGGCGCACCCTTGTGTTCAGTTATTTAATCTGGGTTGACTCCTGTTTTTCCATGTGCATTTGGGTGACTATAAATTCTCTCAGAACTGCTTTTGCTGCATCCCGTATGTGCTGGTAACTCATCTCTTTATTGTCATCTGTTTCCACATGTCTTCATTTCATCTTTAATTCAATCAGTGATTCAGGAGTTGTTCCAAGTATCTTGTTCAATCTCCACATCTTTCTGTTTCTTCCAATTTTGTTCTTCTGGTTACTTTTCCAGTTTCAATCCCTTTTGGTCAAGGAAGATGCTTTCTATATCGTTAATCTTGCTAAATTTGCTGAGACTTGTGTGGTAGAATATAATCTCTCCTTGAGAATGTTCCAAGTGAACTTGAGAAGAAGGCATATTCTTTTTGTTGAGGTAAAACAGCACACACACATATATTTACACACATGTGTGTATATATGTGTGTGTGTGCATATATATATATATACATATAATTAGGTCCATGCTATGTATTGTTTCATCTAGGATCTTTATTTCTTTGTTGATTTTCTGCCCAAATGTTCCGTCTATTGATGTAAGTGTAGTGGTGACGTTCCCTGCTATTTTTGTATTACGGTCAGTTTCTCCCTTTCTCTGTCAATATTTGTTTCATATATTTAGATGGTATGACATTGGGTGCATGTATATTAATGACAGTTATTTCTTCTTGATGGATTATACCCTTGACTATAATGAAATGTTCATCCCTGCCTCATGATACCCTTTTTAGTTAGAAGTTTATCTTTTCTATTAGTATTGCATTTCCTGATTTAGTTTCATCACTGTTGCTTTGATATATTTTTCTATAGCTCCTGACTCTCAACCTATGTTTGTATTTGGATCTGAGTTTCTTGTAGGCATACAATTGTTGGCTACTGTTTTTGATCCATCCAGTTAGGGCATTAACTGAAATGTTGCATTTTATTACTGTCATTTGAATCTTTTGTTGTCTATGTCTGTTGCCTCTTTTGCAGTTTATGTTTGCTTTAGCTCAGCATGTTGTTTTTTTTGAGGGGGTATCAGTTCATTCAACTTCATCTATTTCCCATCTCTGTAACTCTTTAGGATTGGGTTTGTGGACATCATGTGGATTATCTCCATTTTTAATGCTCTGTGATTGTCTTTTATAGTTTTTGTTGGCTCCTGTAGATACCATCCTTGTTTCTGCGTCTGCTTTTCTGTTTATCACCATTCTTGGGGTTTAGTGAATCTTTTATTTTGTTTGCACTGTGGTAGGACCCCTTTCAAGATTTCTTGAATGACAGGCTTGGTGGTGAAAAATCCATTATCTTGTATTTATCTTTAAAGATCTGTATTTCTCCATTATATTTTAACAGTAATTTTGTAAGGTAAAGTATTCTTGGCTAGTATTTTTTGATTTTAGTGTTTTCAATTCATCATTTCACTCTCTCCTGGCCTATAGGGTTCTGCTAAGAAGTCTGGTGATAGACTGGTAGGTACCATTGTTGGTTATGTTTTTCTTTTCTCTAGCAGCCTTGAGTAGTTTGTCTCTGTTGGTGACTTTTGCTTGTTTTACTATGACGTGTCTGTGATAGGTCTTTTTATATTTAGAAAATTCAGTGTTCTCTCTTCTGATTGAAGCTCCATGGTTACTTTAAGTGACAGATGTGGAAAATTCTTTGCCTTTACTTCTTTAAATAGGTTTGCTGTTCCTTTCTCTCGCTCCTCACCTTCCAGGGAAACTTATCATCCTTATATTTGTTCTTCTCATGGTGCCGCTATTTCTCATAGGGGGTCTTCATCAGTGTTGTTTCTCCTCTTCCTTGAGGGTCACCTCTGTCGTCTCCAGTTCTGAGATTTGTTGCTTTGTGAGACTGAATCTGTTTATGGAGCTTTTCATATTTATCTCCATTTCCTTGACTGTATCTTTCTTCTCTAGCATTTCTGCTGGGATATTCTTTGTGGCCTCAGTCTCCTTCGTGAAATATCCCCTTTGATCGTTAACTTCTTTTTTGATGTCCTCTGATTTTATCTGGATAGTTGTGTGCACCTCCTGCATCTTATACAGAGTGTTTAGTAACTACTTTGAATTCTATCAGTAGAGTTCTTCTCTGAGGAACTCCTTGCATCTTTCTCTTTTTAGATCACTTGTATTTGGGGGGTGATTTCCATTTTGGCATGACGTTCTTCTCTGTCTCGAATTTCGCACTGTGATTTTTCTCTCCTTCTGCTTTAGATTTCTTTCTTCCTACATGTTGACGTGGCTGCTGCCAGCCCCCTGACTTCAGGTTCTGCTCTCTAGGACATCCCCTGTGGTGGGCCACTGATGCTGTTTCGTGTGATGCCAGCAGGCTGCACAGAAACCAGAGCTTCCCACTGATGGTGGGGCAGGGGTCTGCCTCTCTGCAGCGCTTTCATCCTGGGACAAGTTCACAGACCACCCATGCACCCTCCACTGCGCTCTGAGGCTCCAGTATCTTTTAGCCAGAATTAGGAGGATGGGGCTTATGTGCCGCGGCTCTTCAGCCTCCCACTATGTGTTTTGGGGTTTCTGCATCTGGGTTGGGACAGCACAGGAGTCTGTTGGTTTTTAGGTCTGGAGAGGATGGTCGCAGGATGGCCGCCCCCAGCATGGCAGGCATGGATAGCTTTGCAATCATTAAACTCGTACGATGAGTATAAGTCAATTCAGTTTCTATTTTTCCTTGAGTTAGTTTGCTAGATTGTATTTTTCCAGGTAGAGAATGTTCATTTTTCATGTCTTTCATCTTTGCTCTTTCTTTATTTCATTTAATTCATTTTGTGTTGAATTCCATTATTTTATAAACTAGGAATCAGACACTCTGATTCCAAGACTGTGTTTTCTTTCTAATATATATTGAAAACTGCACATTTATTTATAGGAATTGTTTTAGTTTCATGTGTCAAATTTTGATTGGACTTTCTTTTACCAATTGTTATAAAAAAGCTGTTATTTCTATTACATTTTCCTCCTTAAACTATACTTTATTTATAACCAGCTTTTTAAGTGTCTGAATAAGTTATGAATCATAGTTTTTCTTCTGTATTTGAAATCCAGTTGTCAGTTGTGTTAGGAAATGCCTGTTTTTTAAAGAATTTGAATTCTTCACTGTTTGTTCTATTTTGCTTTTGCTTTTCAGCCTAAGACATAGTCCATTTCATAAATCATCTATGGCTTCTTGGGAGAAAAGCTGTTCCCTGAAAATTGGTTTCAAGTGTTTGCAAATGTACTTTTGATCAATTATCTGTGCTCCTGTGGTTTCTTTCCTATTTGATCTGGAGACATGGAGAGACATGGATAGGCAACCCCCATGCTGAGTGTGCTATGACTGCGTGAAGATTTTAGTTCTGATTAGGTGAGGGAATGCCAATAGCCATAAAGCAGAGTAATTTCAAAAGTTTGCTTTCTTAGTTCTCTGTTCTTTCAGCTTTACTCTTCAGAGTTCTGGTTTGCTCTGTTACAGAAGTCTTCATACTTTTTGTGAGACCTTCCAAAACCAAGCATGGCCTGTTGTTTTAGGCTTTTTTTTACTGGGTGTTACATGCTTCTTTGCATCTTTATGTCTTGATGTCTTGTTGATGGGGTCTCACGTATGGGGACGCTGATCAGTGACTTCTGGCTGTGGTAAATTTATTCAAGGACAGGCACAGGCAGAAATGAAAGTGAGCAAGGCAGGCAGACAAGGAGAGAGAGGAGGAAGAAGCACTTGATGTCATTCAGTTATTCATTTTGGTTGTTTTTCCAGCCCGGGGACGTGAAACTGGGTCCTCGGGATATATGTATATGGACTGTGCTGCCCAAAGGCAGCTGATCAAATGGCTACTCCACCCGGTGTTGCCCAGGCTAAGGCTTTACCTCCAACTGCAGGAACGTCATTTATACAGGATCCTCAGCCCCCATTAAAAATAGCCAAGTATTAAGTCTATGACTGGTCTTCCTTCCTTCCTTCCTCCCCCCCTCCCTACCTCGCGCCCTCCCTCCCTCCCTCCCTCCTTTCCTTCCTCTTTTCCCTCCCTCCCCCTCCCCCTTCTCCTTCCCTTCCCCCACACCTTCCCCCACCCCTCTTTCGCCTTTCTGGAACACTTACGACTGTCGTATTATCATTTCAGGTCTTAGACAAGTCACAGCCTCTCTCAACATCATTTTTCTTGGAAAACAGAGATAATTATGTTTAATGATTGTAGAATAAAACATTATAAAGCATCATGTGGACACGCCCTGGTGGTGGTTTTGCAGTTAAGACCCCAACCTTTGGCTGGCACAGTCCGTGTACATCCCAAGGACCTGAGTTCAAGACGCAGGGCCAAGATGAACAACCAAATAAATAAAATGCTTCTTCTTCCTCTTTCTTGTTGCCTAGCTCTGATTACCTTCATTCCTGCCTATACCTTTCCTTTAGAAATAAAATTGTGTCATGTAAAATAGAAAAGGAAATAATTTTGTTACAACTTGAAGTCCTTTAAAGAAATGAGGCACCTTTCCAATGAGAAGTGGTGGCGTTCTTGTTGTGTGATCTTTCCAGAGATGGAGTGTGATCAGCCACGTTTGGTGCAGCTCCTTTTACTTGCTTGAGACTGACATTGTACATACCTTAAGAGAAGAGTGCTTAACTGAGCCTGTATTTGGGAGAAGATTCTCGAAGTTTCAGTACTCTGGCAGTTTTATGCCAAGAGTAAAACTTTAGTCTAATGGTAAATATATGTTTGTATAATTCCAGGACTGGTGTCTTGGGTGATGTTCATGTAAAGAGCATCTTGAAAAAGAATGAATATTTTCAGATTCAGGACACTCAGTTTGCTCTTTGTTACCTTAAAAGAGATTCTAACAGCAGCAATTCAGTCCATGATTTTCAACTGCCAAGAGAAAAATCTGCATTCGATTGCTCAGTCTTTAGAATTACTGATTGTTCAGTTTCTAAGAAATGAATGTTACCAGGCTTAAAATAAATTAGCGGGCAATGATCTCTGTGTCATATAAGCATTTGATAGTATATGTCCTCTCCATTAGCTTAGATTAGCAGACTCATTCAGGGTTTGCAAAACCCATGTTACTAGCGGTGCTGGAAGACTTGGAATGGCTTACTGCCAAGATTTAACATGCAACATTTAGTTGCCTTTATTCAATTAGATGAGGGAGCTTAACACAGTGGTAAAATATGTAGGGCTTCGCTGCAGATTCAAAGACGTAAGAAAGGATGGATTGTTATTCATTATTTTGAGCAAAACCACACATCTATAATTCTTTTATTTTGTCACCATGCGAGCTTGAGCAAGATGTCACCTCTCTTCTTTTCCATCAATGTGTAAAGAGAGCTTTGCCTTTGAATGTCAGTCACAAAGAGGAATGCATGAGGTTTGCTGATTTTCTTACTCGAGTGCGCAGTGCCGCCATATTGGTTGTGTCCAGTGGTCTTTGACACCCCCGTGTTTCTTCCAGGTTGCTTTCAGCTCTGCAATGTTTTCCGATCCCGTGAAATGGAAATTGACCAGTGCTTCCTGGAGTCTCTTCCCCTGGGGCAAAGGCAGCGGCTGGTGAGGCGCATGCGCTGTGAGCAGGTCCGCTCCTACTATGAAAGAGAGAAGGTGCTTCAGAAGCAGGAAGGGTTCCTGGGAAGGCTGAGGCATGGGAAGAATCAGAAGGTTCACTTCCACCTGGCTGACATGATACAGGATGCCATCATCCATCACGACGACAAGGAAGGTGTGTGGTGGCTCGTGAGCTTTTGCTTATTTGTTGCTTTCTGGTGGGGGGTTTGGGGGATACAGTTTCTTTAAAATATTATGGCCTTTGTTTAACTGTTGGAAATATTCAAGACAATAATGCTCCTTCCAATGAATGTACCCAAAATTTCAAGTCTCTGGTTAAAGATGGGAAAATGCAAAATTTTGGTAAATTGTTATGTATATAAGCACGTTATATATGTATATACATATGTACATACGCATATACACTGATGTCTGCATATAAATAGATATAATTACCAACCCAGAAAACCAGTGATTTCCTTGAAAATTGCTCATTCAAATGGTTGATAAGATGTCTTTTTCCTATGAAATGTTTCCATGTTGGCAGGAAGGGGCTGAGTCTCAACCAGTCACCCATCTAGCTGCCCCCTGCCCAGGTAGCTCTTCCTGCAAGGGGCACCCCTCTGTGCACTCCACCCACGAGGAGGAGCGGGGGTGCTCAGTCCGGGCATGGCACCCCTCGTCCCAGCCCTTCCAGCGGTGCCGAGTGAGAGAATGAAGAACTGGCCCGAGTTCTTCCTGCAGTAACTGTCTGAGCAAAGTTAAATGAGAAGGCACCCAATTTCAGTCCTAATTTGATTGGGAAGCAGTGAAATGACAGAAACATGACTTGCAACATTAATAAAGTGTCTTGTGTGAAATATCCATGGGACGAAACAGTGCCTAAGTCAAGGATAAAAAGAAATTCAGAATGGAAAAATTATGCACCCAGAGATCAAGAAGATATAATCGTTTATTTTATATATATATGTATGTGTGTATATATATATGTATGTATGTATGTATGCATGCATGCTGCTAAGTTGGGCAATGCACCACTGAAGTTATTTGGGTTCATTCATTTCAAGCTGCTGCTACAGGCGTGGGCGTGTGTGGTGTCACTTAGGTGACTGCAGGTCAGAAAGAGGCATGAATCCTGTCCCCAACCACCCTCCAATCTGAGTAGCAAGAGGGGGAAAAAAATCCTTTACTAAAGAGAAAATCATGAGTGAAAGCGTGTCTGGTAGGAAGGGAGTCGTTGGTCCAAGTGGTTTGGAGAATGTGAATTTTGAACCCCTCCTGGCAGCCGCCTACAGGGAAGGAAGGAGGAAAATGCTCCCCGCAGACAGAGGGAGAGGAGCAGGCCCCGAAACACACCTGTCCGTCTGCAGGAGCGGAAACAAGGAGCGGTGCTCAGGCGGTGCTGGGTGGATGTGACGACTGGAGATACCTGAAGGTCAGCCCTGACGCAGAATGAGGGAAAATTCACCCGAAAAGGGTGAGGACGAGAGCTGGGAGCCAAGACGCCAGAAACAGAGAGACCCCAGTGGGGGTGAAGTGGGCGGTAGGGACAGTGGCAGTGGGAACAGGGACAAAAGGGAACAAACCCGGCAGTCGTGCTCCGTGGAAAAAGTGCATGAAGTCATCAGCTGGGGACGGGGTCTTTACTGTGGGTCAGATGGCTGGAAAGTCAGTCAGGGGCCGGGCGCTGTGACGCCCCGTGGGTGAGGACCGCCAGCCAGACCAAGCTGTGCTTCCAGCAGGGAGGCGGTGTCACAGCAGCAAGAGCCCCCGGGGATGCAGGGGTGGCCCAGTGGGCTGTCTTCTGGGTCAGGTGGGTGCACAGCCTGGCAGCCTGGCAGCCCGGGGAAGGGACAGCAGTACCAAGCAGATGGACAGTCAGGGAGGGAAGGGCAGGGCCAGAGCGTGTCGGGGCTGCAGGGTCACGTGCAGGGGCTCACGGGAGCTGCAGCCACGGGGGGTTTGAGCAGCAGAGCTGGTCCTTTCCGAGTGAACAGGCTCAGGCTGCTGCCGCTTTCCAGTTCACTGGGGGTTGGAGGGCAGAAGCAGACGGCGGCTCAGAGGCGCGTGGCAGGCTCGGGGCGCGGCGGCGGTGTGGGGGGCGCGGTCCGATGTGGGTGTTTGTGCATCATGGACCCGACAGGAGGAGCAGATGAGCAGGCAGCTGGGCACCGATTTTCTGTCCCTGCTGTACCTACCGCGTTGCCGTGAACCCGGCACGTCAGGACCCTGTGCCCATTCAGGGCTTCTAGGCGGGAATCTGTGCCCTTGACTCCCCGTCTCTGGAGACCACGTGCATTCCTGGGACCCCAGACCCCACCACCTGCGTGTTCAGAGTCAGCGGGGGCGATGGAGTCCTCCTGTCATGCTCCCAGTCTCTCCTCCTTTTCTGTCTGCGGTTCTCTCTCTCGGAGCAAATCGTGTGCCTGCCTTTTCCACCTTTAGGGGCAGTGAGTCCCGAGGGCTCCGGGGATGATCCAGTGTAAGCTCCTGTTTTAAGGTCAGTCCTCAGTAACCTTGACCCCGCCCCCAGCTAGTGTGGCACATCCACGCGGGGCCCAAGTGAGGGAGCCCAGATGCTGCCACAGGGAGTGAGAGATCCAGCAGTAGCATCAACGCTGTGTTGGCCTCAGCAGCTAGAGGAGTCATTCTTTTTTGTTTGAATAATCCACAATTAGCTTTGAGTTCTGTTGTATTGCTTTTGGTATTTTTTTTTATTAATTACAGCTGAAAAGACTTCATGGAAAAGTCACACATTTTGCTTAGGGTGATGACCAGCATAAGGAATCCAAAGTGATGGGCACAGTAGGAACAGAAGAGAAAAATCACACAGTTATTTTCTTCGTGCCTTGCTATGCACAACAAAATGTAATAAATTCTTCCTCTACATTACCTTGTCTATTCTTTTTTTCCTTCTAAGAGAAGGAAGAGAGAGGAGGAAGCACTTTTCGTTTATCTGTTTTTGCTTGACCCCTTCCCATTCCCATGTCTCAAAGTCGAGTCTTTCGTCTTTACGGTGGGTCTGCGTCTCAGCCACAGTCTCGTTGCCCGAGCCGCCAGGGCACACCTCTCTTGTCTATTCTTGCTGATAGAATGTATGCAAAAAGTTTCTGAAGCTGCTTAGAGAAGAATCTCCTCAGAAGCATGACTTCTATGGCTTTATTACTCCCAGGAAACAGTTCCCACTGCTAATGGAAACAGATGATGTCCTGTAACTGAATTCTATGTTAGCATCATATGGGGAATAAACAGTTAAATTCTTTATAAACTCAACAACAAAAGAGCTTTAATTTCTGATCAGTTATTACAATGTTAAGTATATTCTTGCCATGCGTGATTAAAATGCCTGCTGAGAAGAGGGTTTAAGTTATAGTTGCGATGACAAGATGGCACACCTGGGTGTCGAAGCAGCTGACATTTATCTCTCACAGCCTGGAGGATGGAGACTCGGAGATCAAGGTGTCACCAGATTTATTTCTTGGTGAGAGACTCTCCCGCACTTGTAGATGGTCACTTGAAAGGAGATCCTCCTATTTTTCTAAGGGTACAACTCTCAACATGCAGACCCCACCCTCATAATGTCCCCTGTCCCTCATCACCTCCCAAAGACACCTGGTCTCCTAACGTCGAGGGGTAGGACTTTACTATATGAGAACTGGGTGGGGGCATAAAAATTTAGTCCAGACAGGTGGTACATTTACTCTGCACTTACTGCTCAGCCAAGTACGAAGTGATGGTGATAATTCAGAGTATCATAGTGAAAATACTCATTTCTTGCATATTTAAGAAATCAAATTATATTGACAGGGCCGGCAATTTCTTTGGCGGTATTACAATATGTCTAGCATCTATTTTGCTTCTCCTAGAAATGTTTCCAGGAAAAATTTTCATTTGCTCTTGGTAGACACATTTTATTTATCATGAAGTTACTCAAATGGTCAACTATGCGTTTTTATACAATGAGATGGTAAAAAATATTGCCATAGGAAAAAAATCCCTTTCCATTTATTGTTTAAAACTTTGCAATGGTATGTTTATATAAAATTTTTATTTTGTATCTTATTTACAAATATTGCACCGAGTCAGAGGATAAAGAATTAAACACACATTTTCCGGGGACTGTGAGTTATTCATGCTAAGGTGTGCGGTGTGTCATTTAGAAACAATTCAAGAATCTTGTTTAGCTTCAGCGTTGTGTGTTTATAAGTGTAAATATAGTGTCTTTGGTGTGTTAATCGCTTTGGGACGTGCTAACCTTTCAGGATGTAATGTGTTCATTATTTGATACACCACTTCAGTCCAAAGGCCGCTCAACTATTCTAAAAGGAAAATTTGTTCTAAATGCTCTTTTCAAGCTTTTATTCCAACTGTCATACCCCACAAAAGAGAAACAGGGGAAAAGGGAGATGGAAGGAGAGCGCGAGGGGCAGAGGGAAAGCTAGAAAGAGGGGCGTGTCTGTGCCCGAAGAAAACTACATGGGTGTGCCATTTCCCATGAGAACTGCTGCTCCCAGTGCAGTCAGATTTGCTGATGAGTCTGTCATGTTTTTACTCAGAGCAATCAAATGGCAACAGAGCTACCTCATGAGAGTTAGCTCGGGCACAGTCATCACTGTTTGTCTTGTGTGGACTTTAGACAGTAAAATCTCCCGATGACCACGTGCCGGGGGCAGGACCATCTCCCCATTACACAGGCCCCAGCATTGAGCTCAGCCAACTCATTACTATCTCAGCACTGAGTTCAGAAGCTATGTTTTTGCCCAGGACCCCAATACTGTCTCCCATATGTCCTTTATAAAACCACTTTATAGAAATGATTGACAGAAGCAATATGCGTACAGCGTGTAAATGTCCAAAGTATGCAACGGGATGAGTTTAGAGAGAAGATACAAACATCTGGGAAACCATCCTCCAATCAAACTATAAACATCCATCACCTCCCAATAGTCCCTCCTCTCCCTTCCTTCGCTTTTATTACTATTTTTAAGTCTGTAGTGAGCATACTTCACATATCACTTCTCCAGCTGATTTTGGTTGGTAAACTGAGCCTCCCTGCCCATTGCCTGAGACATTTGTCTCCCCTGGAGTTGTTTCTTCACGTCTCTGCCCGCTGTCGAGGGAACGGCCATGCGTGGGCACACTTCTCCTATATGAGTGGTTGTCTGCCCTCCTCCCCTGATCGCCACCCGCTTTGTTCCAATTTAAGAGGACTTATTCATTTATATGCCTGGTATTTGCAAGCACCTGTTTTATTCCAGTTACAAAAGAGCTTGCACACACATGCGAGGACTTGTATCTGACTTCATGTATAATTCCTTGGTAACATTAAAGTTGAGCTTGCTTCTTAGGAAAAACGGAAAGTTATTAATGTAGAGACCTGTTCCCGTCTCCCCTCTCGGAGGACTCGGCACTAAGGTCCCTGTCGTAGGGCTCTGACCTCTGCTCTCTCTGCCCCTCCTCCCTGGAGCCTGCTCTTTCCACCAAGCCACCTCCACTCCCTCTCATCCATCCCACATTGTTTCCAGACCTTTCTCTGGAGCCCACCTTTCTGATAACCTTGCGCTGTAACCCAGCATGTTCACGGTTGAATATCTCTTGCCACCTCCTTTCCGAACCAGACGCCCCGCTTCCAGCCGCTGTTGCAGAGACTGTCACTGCCACTCTCATTTTGGGGCCCAGAAATCACGAAGTCATTTCGATGAGGTGCATGTTTGTGAAGTGGGCTTGGTTTTGCCTCCTCCGAATGGTTTAGGGCATGTGTCAGCTGTTTGTGTCTCATCCCAAACGCTCTAGAACGCAGGTTCTGGTCCCAGTCCTGTCACCGGGTGGGTGGGCGCATTCCGTGAGCAGTGGTGCTCGGATCACGTTTCTCTCCCCATCCCCTCCCCGACATGCAGCTTTGAGTCAAAGAATAGATTTGGGATGCCCCTTACGTATCCTGTTCCTGACTGAGTCTGCCTGGTGACGTCGGGCCATGACGAGCTGGCCTGGTCCCTCCTCTAGAGTTGGGAGGCTGGTACGGAATAACCTTCTGAAGCGGCTGCTGTCACATACATGTACGAATTAATGACATTCACTCTTATGTAGGCTGACCCTGTTTCAAAATGAGGACAAAACAGGATGGGGCTTTTGGGCCCCTCAACAGGCAGGGCCCCAGATAACTCAGTGCCCCATCACCTGCATTGCAGGCGACCCTGGTTTGTTAAAAACGGGGCAAGGTCGACAATCGGGAAATATGAAAACAGACGTTTTCATATTTAACATGGGACATATGGTCAGCCTATTTTTATTTCTGTTTCAACATCTAGAGAGTAAGTTTTAAAAGGACCCGCTTTGTTTATTGAAATGTCGACACTGGAGTGACATGGATTAGACATTGTATTGGCTTCAGGTGGCAGACTGAGATGTCAGCATGTGGACGCTGTGCTCCGCCCGGCACCAGCAGCCTGGCCTCCGCGGTCACCGTGCACCTGACGCTCTGTCACGGCCACCCTTTGGGAGTGCTGCTGTCGGGGGCCCGTCTGCACCGGCAGGGTCCCCAGGAGGCTCTGATTCCCGCTGAGCGCCCCTCCTTCTCGCTCCCAGCCTCCATCGCCAGCTGCAGGCACTGCCCTTGTCAGATGGGGACGGCTGGTAAGTGGATTTCAGTGGGCTCCTCTGGAAACTGCAGCCATGGCCCGGCCACCGTGCGAACGGCGTCGAGTGGACCGGTGAGAACCGCCTCTAGCTCCCTGCGTGCATCTGCCGTGAGCACAGTCCGATGGCGTGGCGGGACTCCCAGGACACGGTCCAGAACTCCAGATGAGGAGCGTCTGCTGTGCTGTCCCCAGGGGTAGACGCGTCTAGTATATCTGCCGTCTAGAGGCGCCCCTGAAGAGTTGGGTTCAGCTGCCGGGAGCATCTGGTATATTCGATCTGTGGGCGGTAAAGCAAACAAGGCCAACAGAGGAGAAAAGCACATTCCTGGTGAAGAGGCATCAGATTAAACTGTGATCAGCGAGGGAACCCGGCCTGGGCAGAGAGAGGGAGACGGCGGCTCCATCGGACGCCCCCGGCCACTGGTGGGGACAGATCCCCGCGCCGAGCTCTGCACGGACCTGCCCTCCCCTGTGGCGTACTTGCTGCTAATCCGTTTCTCCGTCCAGCCGAGACCTGCCTCTTCCTGGAGGCCACAGTCTCCCCCGCCCGCGTGTCCTTGTGGCTGATGTTGGCTGCTGTCCGCTCACGCTGCCGTCTCCCTGCACTGCCTTCCTCGACCTGCAGGTGACTTACTCCCTCCTGCTGGCTGCCGACCTGCAGGTGACTTACTCCCTCCTGCTGGCTGCGCGTCAGGCCCTGGAGTGTCTACACTCCACCCCAAGAGGGAGCCGGTCTGCTGAGAGCACCTCACCTGGCCCCGGGCACCTCCTCTGGCTCCTGTCTCCAGCCTGGGGAACTGAATGGCTCCTGCGGGTCCCCCCTGCTTCTAGCCTCGCCCAGGTCTACGATCCAGCGTCGGGAACAGTCCTCTAACACCAAAATCATCCCAGTGTCCCTTTCTGCTCCGACATTTCCAGTGGCTTCTAGATTCATCCAGAATGACGTGACCTCTCACTTTGGGACAGAGGATGGTCCCTGCGTGTCCCCGCCTGGCCAGTTTTCTGACCCATCTTCCTTCCCCTCTTGCATACTCTTCCTGAGCCAATCAGCCTGGTCACCTCTGGAAAGTGCCACACCTGCCCCTGCGCGTCGGCTCTCGGTCCCACAGGGAGCCCTCTCTCCTCCGCCGTCTGCTCAGACGTCACGTGGTCTGACAGCCACCCGGCCCGCCACACGGCCACCGACCGCCTCCCACAGTGTGTTCGTCCCGCCTCCTCTTCACGGCATGTGTCCCTGCGTGGCGCCTTCCTCATCTGTGTGTCTGTCCTCCTGTGTCCCCGGCATCAAGAGCACGTGGTCCATTCAGAGTGTCCAGTGTCTTTTGCAGCGCCTTTGGTCTCTTGCACCAGCTCGTTTCCCAATTGAGCTTTCCAATGTCTGGACATGACTCCAGATTTTTCTCTGACGTTTTAAATAAAATGCCACACAGGCATCTAAAACGACCTGAGTCTGTTTTCTGGGTGATCGTCTCTACAGTGCACCTGGCAGCGATGACGTACGTTCCCCCACATGCTCATTTGCAGTGTGGGCCACTTTTTAGTCCAGAAACTGCAGCTTGATGCCTAGTCGTCCTGTCTGTTATTTTCTCTCTGACTGAACATGGCTTTTCCTCTCTGCGCCTGTACTCGACCTGGTCGGGTCAGCGATGGACTCTGCCCGCCCCCCTCATATTGTTTAGGTGCCTGGAGGATGCTTCAAACATGCTTGCGACCTGCTCCTCCTGTCACTGTTCTTCCTCCAATCTCGCGCTCATCCTCTTTCATCGTGTCTTCATCCATCAAGTGTCTTTCTCCAGCATCGCTGTCAAAGGAGGTGCCCGCAGGGGGACAGGGGAAACGGCAAAAGCAGGTGGGAATCGTGATGCTGGAGCACACAGTCCAGACCGACATCCCATGGGCCTGTTTTCCAACCTTCCGATGCCGTCTCCTTGCCTTCCGTCAGGAGTGTGCAGGTGAGTGCCCCGCCGGCCCACAGAAAGGAGACACGTCCTGTTTTCTCGGGAGATTTCTGAAGCATCCAGCAGCCGTATTCGCCTCTTTTGCAAGTTGTCTTCACAAGTCTTCCCTCTGTGTCAGTCTTGAGGTTCGCGTGGGGTAGTAGGTTGTGTTAGGGTTCCACCTCCGAGGCTTCTTCCAGTGAAGCCTCCCTGCTCGGACTGTTCCAGCATTGCTTCCATTTCTCCGGTCCATGCAGGCGGGCTGCCCAGCGAGGCCCGATCTCGCTCACCTGGAGCGTGTTGGGAATACAGACTCTCGGGCCCCATCCCAGGCCTGCTGCCTCAGACACGGGGCTGGGCTCTGGGGACGGGGACCACACGCCCTGCAGGACCCTGAGGCCGACGCTTTGGTTTGAGTCTAGACTGGTTTGAGTCTCAGCCGGATGCTCGTGGCACTTCCTTCAGGGAGACACTGGAGCTGTCACATTGTTCAGAGGATATTGCTGTGTGCTGCCCCCGGGTCCTGTCTCGCATGCAGACAGCCGGGGGCAGCCTGGGGTGATGCTCCAATGGAATGGCTGCTCCCTGCCCCGCAGGCCCCCACTCTACTTCCGAGCCTGAGCTCTACGGCCTCCTGGACAAAAACTGTTGGTGATCTTCATTCGATTAGAACTAGGAGGCAATCTTCTGTTCTGATAGAATCCACTTTATCTGAGAAGGAAGGGGCGACAGCCGTCTAATGTGAGGGGTCGCAGCGGTGTAGGGGGCTCCTGGAGTCACAGCAGCAGTGACGGAAACGTCCCTCCTTGGATCCGGGTCCCCCTGCAGGAAGTGGCCCGTCCCTCAGACGTGGGGTCTGGCGTGTCGGCGCCTCCCTGCGAGTTTGGTCAGGGACTGTGAGTGGAGGTATTTCCCTTCTTCAGATTTGCACCCACTGCTAGAGCCCTCGGAAGAGCTCTGGGTTGCTTGCATTCAAAGACAAGGAAGAAGGAAAGGGGTTTCTAGCCAGGGTCCGTCACCAGCCGGCAGCTCTGCTGCTCAGGATCACCCCTCTCCCCCTGGGTCCCAGAGCAGAAGCCCTGGGGCAGGCAGCGGCCCCTCCCAGTTCCTCTTTCCTCCCCCAGGCGGTCCACACCCGTGGGTGCTTGAAGAGTCTGGGAGAAGGGAGATAAAATCAGGCAACTTCCATGAAACTCTCAGCAAACATAGCAAGACTTGGAGCAGTAACCTGTGAGTGTGACTGTGTCTGACTTTCGCCTCGCCTGACAGCATCGTCCAGGTCACCTGATTTCTTGAATCTCAAGTTCCTTAGCAGTGAGACGGTTAAGCGGAAGGAGCGTCCCAGCTTGTAAAGTTTAGACATTAGACAGATCCTGGTTCAGTGGTATGTTTTTATCATTATTCAACTATCAAGAGATTGTTGTAAATATGGTTGTTATTAAACTTGCAGCCATTCATAAATATGACAGGGAAGCTGTGATTAACGTACTCCCTAAGTCTGAAGCAGTAGTGACCAGCTTTAAGAACAAAGACCGATGACGCAACATGGGAAATGAAACTATTTCATTTTCAAAATCGAAATGGACTTCAAAACTGTGCCTTAAGTCACAGCTGGCAATTTGATTTTTTAAATTGTCTGTGGCCTGATAGCTTTCCATCACAAAGAATCTTCAAAACTGCATTGCAGGTCATTATGTATTTTTTTAATCCTAAAGTATATATATTTGCTTTTAAATTCATACCAGACATTTGAAATTATATGTGCTGATTAAATCAATAAATGTTTATGTTTATGTTTAATTTTATTGAAGGAACCTGCATCATAACATCATGTAGGGTTAAGCTGTGTGTCATCGTAGATCAGCGTCTGCACAGAGTGCACTGAATTTACCAGCAGCCCAGTTCTTTCCTCCCCACAGGATCGATCCCATCCACCCCATTTGCTTGCCCCCTTCTCCTCCTGCAGACACCGATTTGACTTTGTTGTCTGTTTCTGTTTGGTCTGACTCATTGGTTTTCTTGGTTTCTCTGGAGGCCGGACATCGGTGAATCGCATGTTCGTTTTTCTCCTTTTGGTTCAGCCCCCTCAGCATCCTCCCCTCTAGGTCCATCCGGGTTCCAGCACGTGGCAAGCTGCCATCATTTTCACTGATGAAATCAATAATTTGTAAAAGCCCAGAACTTTATTCTGATACTGTCTGCCCATAGTTAAAATGGATCATTTTTACTGGAATGACCCTTAACAGTCTCTAAGTGAATGAGAGGCATTGCTGATTATCTTTACAGTGATCCTATTTCATGGTCAAACCCCTCTCCGTTGTGCTGAGACAAATCATCTGTTTTCATGCCACTTTTTATTAGCTGTCATTTCTTCTAAGCGAGTGAGTGGTCCCATCTGAGATGTGAGAGGTCAGATGGTAGCAGCGGCCAGGAGTTAAAGCAGAACAGCTCACTCGAGCCCCCGGTCTGGACTTCCAGCTCCCACCTCTGCAAACCTTCTGGCCATTTCGAGTCTAACAGAAAAGAACACACTTTGGGGGGTGCTGGTGAGACTGGCATGACTCAGTCCTCAGCGTGAGGTTCTGAGAATGTGCGGCGGGGACCGGCCCAGGGCCTGTGTTTCCGCAGAGAACGGTGGCCGATGTGGCGCTGAAGTGGTGTCGCTGAGGCTGGGCAGGCACCCTTCTCAGCCGCTTCCTCCAAATATGGTCTGAAAGCCTCATTCTGCAGCGAAGCCGGTCCAGTGCCTTCCCTAAGCCTTGTTCGCTTTTGTTCATGGAAGGGGCAGGCTCACTTCTTCATCACACGGATACAACGCAGATGAGGAAAGACAGCTGCGTGGCTTTTCTGAGCACTTCTAAGCGCTTCTGGCTCCGTGGCAGGTCTGGAGAGGAACTGTGTCAGCGTCTGCAGCCGTCTCTGCCTTTCCCCACCTCGTCCTTGGTTCTCGTCATCTGCCCTTTTGCAGTGTTTGCAGCTCTGCCCCCACTGCCAGGCTCTCCTGCAGCCCCCGAGCTGGAGGCTCTGGATGTGTATGTCGGCCTCACTTTTAGCCACATCCCGCTTCCTCAGCCCTTCTGGGCAGGGGACAGCTCCTCTAGAATGTGCCCAGTCCCGCTACTGCCGCTCATCACTGTGCTTTTCAGCCGTAACTAAATAATATCAGTGAAACCTGGGACTGAGCTCGGGGCCACCATATTGTCACCTGGGCCATGTTTGCCTTGGATGAGTTGGCAGGACAGCTTTTCCCCGGCCTGGCCTCGTCTTGAATTCACTGGGTCTTACAAGACCCTTCTCACCAAGCCGTTCCCACTCTTGGAAACCTCCCTTCTTTTCCAGAGAAGAAGACCCCTTTCCCTGGTGCTCAGAGGGTTTTTGTAAAATGATGTAGCTGCATTTCTCCTTTTAACTTCACTGCGACCCCCCAGCTCTCGTTCTTCCCTCGTCTTCAGATGTGAGTTGCATTTTCCTGCCTCCCTGACTTTCTCTGTGGTGCCAGGTCCCTTTGAAAGCTTTCTCCTGCTCTGCTCTCCGCTCTTCCCGCAGTTCTGCCCACGAAGTACAATTGCTGTAAACAAAGCTTCCTCCCAAGTCTCCGTCTCTCCGCTTTCTCTTTCCCCAGCCAGAGCCCACATAGCTGTGTCCTTCGCATACTCCAGACCGTGCAGCTCCTTTCTCCTAGTCTCCTCTTTGTCTTCATGAGTCACTTGAGCGTTTCTGTTTCCTGTGGCCCAGTGACAAGTGCATATGGACCGCTCCCTGCAGTACAGGTGTCATCTGGCACTTTCTGGGACCAGGGTCAGCCTCGAGGGCTGCGATGTGCACCTTTGCAGGCCTGCCTGGGGAGAACCTGCTTCCAAGCTCCTCCTGGGCAGCACATCTGGCTTCTGGGAATGAGGACCGAGGGCCCCTGCTTCTCGGGGCCCCGGTCCTGTGTGAGGTCTCCAGGTGCCCCCGTTACAAGGCCTCTGGGATTAGTCTCCTGAGGGAGCCAGGAGCTGACTCCCCAACATTTGCACTGTTGCCTAGAAGCTATCACAGGCCCTGCTCACACTCAAGGGGTCGGGGACATAGAAGGAGGTAGACACGAGACGGGGTCAGGGGTTTGCCCTACAGGATGAGTCCACCCTCTGCTGTGCCTTCTCCAGAACGCGAGCCAGGCGACGAAGACCCGGATTTCTGTCTTAGTTTCTCCGTTTTGAACACACGCGCACACCCACGCCTGCACACACGCGCGTGCACATGCAAGATGCACTCGGGAGGCATGCGGTCCCTGCACACCCATCCTACACACTGACATTGTCCTTCATCGCTCATTCAAATGCCGCTTGCCTAGCGCGATGCATGATTCCAACGTATGTTTTTCCTCTCCACCTTCCCTTGAAGGTGAAATGCCTTCCGTTTGTTTTATTAGATGACCTTACCTGCTCAGTGGTTTTAAAGTACCTTTCAGAGTTGAGTGAATTGTAGCTCACAGTTTCAAACTCCTTTTATAAAATGTTTCCAGTGTCAACGCTGACTCAAGCCTGCTAAGAATGAACTAGTGCAGAAGCGCCATCCCCACCCCGGTTGTGTCCGGTTGTGTCTGTCTCCTGTAGCAGTGATGGGTCATTTGAACAATCCAAACAGACAGTCATCCCATCAAGGGTTTTGCAGGGAGCCTCTGCTACCTGTCTGTGGCTTCTGCCCCTGTTTTATAAGTGTGTTTCAAGTAAGTCATTCTTTCAAGGTTGATTCTAAACCACCGTTTTGGGGTTGTTTTTTTTTTTTTTAGCTCTTTATCATAAAACCAAAGGGAAAAAGTTCTCTTGAAAACAGCAATTAGAAGACACTCTTTGTGTGATAAAGTTAAATTAAGCAAAAACTCCTTTGTGGGTTGAAACAGTTCTTTGCACTTTTTAAAGAACAGCTCATCTGCGAAGACTCGCACGCACTGTCCACCTTAGCATGAAACATCAGGAGTGAGTCTGCAGAGGAGGAGACAGCCACCTTTGTTCCACTGATTTTTACTGTATGTGCTCCATAAGCATTTTATTCAATTTTTAAAATTAGACTCCTTGAACTGATTGCTCTGATAATCAGGAGCGATTGTAATCAGTGGAATTAAGTAATTATATTAGCAGGGTTCCCATCATCTCTCCTCTGTGTCAGTGTCCCTCCACACACACACACACACACACACACACACACACACACACACACACACACACACAATCACACTCACGTAACCACACAGTAATATACCATTTGTATTTGGGCTCTTTTGGGGGAGGCGCTAACATTGGTCCCTGTTGTCATCTCTGGCTGAGCCTGCGCCTATGGACACCCTTTCCTATCTTCCCCGCCCGCCCTGCAGTCTGGGCCTCTCATCACCCACCTCTGCCGCTGGGCATCTTGAGCTTTCCTCTCCACAGTCTTCTGCTTCCCTTCCTCTCAGTTCCGAACCCTGCAGGCTGTCACTGGTCTCTTATCTTACAAACCCTCCCTCTAGTCCCTTGGTCTCCAGCTCTCTGCCCACCTTCCCTGTCAGCTTTACTCCAGATTACAACTTCCAGTGCATGAAATGCTGCAGAGTGGCTAAGTGTCTTGATCCAATCAAAATTATAAAAAAAGATCTTTCCTTCCTTTGGGGTTTAAATGGATTTTTGGGCACATGTAGAAACTCTAGAGAAACATTTACTGTAAAGCCTTTTGATCAGAGCCTCGGGTTTGTGACAATAATCTAAACATGCTTTTGGATGATTTGAAAAATACCACCTTCTAAACTTGTACCAGAGTGGAACTTCACACAGCTGCAGGAGCTCAAGTTCAAAGGCAGCATATCAGTGAGAAGCTGTGAGCAGCAGGCTGCATCCGGCAGACGTTCTCAACACTGCTGAAATAATAAGTGGTGCTGGTTAGGACATGTACGCTGGGAGAAACAGGAGAGGACCATTTAACAGATGGGGCTCATCTGGAAACAAGAAGTCAGTCTGTAGCAATAATTTTTGGTAGGTGGGAGAGGGGGACACATTTGTATCAGATTTTCTTCCAGAGCTTTTTCCAAGCGTCCCCCTGAGGCTCTTCAAACCTTCTGGGTCTTGCTGCAAAGAGGTGAGATTTCAAGGGAGTGGGCAGAGCACTGGACGGCACAGGAGTTTCATCTCATGTCCTGGACTTCATCAAATGGTCGTGGGATGAGTAAGATTAATGGAAAACTAGTCAGTTAAATATGGTGAGGTATTTCATGGAGTTTCATGGAGAACAGTAAAAGCTTCCTAAGAAGAAAATCAGTGAAATTTAATTATGTGAGTTTCAGTTCCTACCTGGAAGTTGGGTGGAGCTTAGATTTACAAACTATTTCCTTCTGATATTTGGATTCATTTCCCTTTTTAATAAATATTTGTAATATATAATATTACTGAAAAGACTTAAAACTTTTCTTGTATTTGTTTTGTTTTTAAACATGAGCACCATTTATCCAGTAGTATCAGAGCCCAATGGGCACATTCTACAAAGGTGTGAAATCGGGGAGAAGGGGGTTCAGTGCATATTTCTGTCTCCTAGATAAGTGTGAGGTTCGGGAAAGTGTGTGGCTCTATGTACCCCATCTCTATGTACAGAAAGAATTCGTTTTGTACCTAGCCTGCCATTTTGTTTTGCCTACCTGAATATATCTTAAGTAACAGAAGGAAAACCAGCAAGGTTTGGTGTGATTAGTCTAGAAAAGTGGAGACAGGGAAGAACAGAGACCCCTGACACAAATCAATTCATCATTTAGGGCTTTGCTTACTCTTGGCTTATTTTAGAATATTGATTTCATCTTGTATCCAACGGCTTGGAGAATGCCTTTATTAGGTCATCTCTGTGATTTGCTCAGTTATTCCAATTTATAGCAAAACATTTTTTCTTGCTTGAAGACACATGCCTTTTTCAGTTCACACCCAGTGAGTTTTGTGTCCTTGAGCAGGACTAGGCTGGGTGGCACGCAGGGACGAGACTAGGACGGCTGTGATAGTTCTAACATCTTAGGAAGAATGGTCCACCTGGAACAAGACCTCGATGTAGAGGCTGAGTAGGTGACAACATAGCAAGTGTCCCTTTCAGAGACATTGCGGTTAGCATCTAATTGATTGAAAGTCCCCACTTCCAATGACAACATTGTATAATGCCTCTGAAGTCTGACTCATTTATGCTGGCCTCTGCCTTTTTTTTTTAAATTTTCCTCATGACTTACAATAATGAATGCTTAAGCCAAAACATAAAGGATCAAATATTTAAATTCTCAATATAAGTTTCAGCTAGATCAGATGTGGGCAGCAGGCAGCAGGAAGATATTCCCTTTCCGTGCCCCCTCTTTGGAGAATCAGCTCCGTGGTGTCTGCCCCACCATTCCTGGATTTCTCTGAAAACCATAAAATCCCCAGTCCCTGGGAGGCGTTCAATATTCTGCAACATAACTTAGTTGGTGTGCATAATACAGGATTAGAAAAGGTATTTAATATGTGAACTGCAAACTGACTGAAGTATTCAGCGTGCCAGGGCGTTGCAGACCGTTGAACTTGTGCTTCAGGGCAGCTCTTTCCTGTAAACGCACAGCTCTAGTGCCCGGTTAGATGGGTTTCTCTGGCATTTCTGTGACCGCGAGCCTCGTGGAGGAACTTTGTGGAGCTTTGTGAGCCTCTGGAAGTATTGGAATTGGTAACTTCCTGAGGGACAGCATCCATTTCTGTGCCTGAATGTGTCTGCATGAGCTTTTCTAGAGACGGCAGATCTAATGCTTAATGGGGCGTGTATCTGCGAATCATGGCGGGGGACGCACTGGTTGGGGAGACTCAGGAAGAAAGAGTGGGAGGCTTATTCGGCCCTGAGTTGAAGCCCACGAGCTGGTGGCTGTGGTGCTGGGGGACCCGCCCTGGCTCCCCCCGGCCTCTCTCAGGCGACGGAGGATGCCTGGGAGCTTAAAGCCATACTCACTGCTGTGAGCCGGACTCAGGGTGCATGGATCCCACTCATTGGGGGAAAACACTTCGAATGAATATCAAACAGATCAGAAGATGCAATTATTCCCCAGGCGTGTTTCCTGCTGACCTCAGAATTATTGAAAAACTCTGCAAGGTTAGAATTAAAGTATGTAGTTTTGTAAGACATAATTGTAATGCAATGTATGTGGTTTTCAAAGGTTTTAAGTTTAAGAAGACCTCTTTAGGGAGATTATAACTTTTTAATGTGTAAAATATATGTGAAATAAAAAGTGTTTTAATGACTTTAAAGTCTGCAATTTCGTGGCAGTCAGCACGTGGACCACGTTGGTCAGTGCTGCCCAGTTCCCAGACGTTTTTGTCACCCCATTTCGCATTCTCCCTGACTCCCCCGCGAGCCCCTGAACCTGCCAATCTGATGCTCAGAGCGTGGAGTTAGGTCTTCGTGTCTCATGTACGTGAGACCGTTGCAGCCCCGCTCAAGAAATACTGATGCGTCCGACCTCTTTGACTTAGCGCATTACTTTTAATGTTGTTTTATAACATTTGTAACATGGGCTGCACCCCTTTTTATGACTGAATCATAACCCCTTGTGCAGAGATGCCGCTCACTTTGTGTGGCGCTGCTGGCTGGCGGGCTTGTGAGCGGCTCCGGCTCCCCGCCGTGGCGACCAGAGCTGCTGTGAGCTTCGGAACATGTCTGAGTGCCTGCTGGCGGTGGTGTAAATCTTGGCGTGAGCTTACTGGCTCACGGGGCAATCTAAGCTTAAAATTTTGACGGACTATTCAATGGTTTTTCCACCACCCCTGAACCTTCTTCCCACTTGGAGCGTATGAGGTTCCGTTTTATCCACATCCTGTTGTCTTCTGTTTTTAAAATGTGTTAGAGCCTCACTGCAGCAGGTGTGAAGTGGTGATACTCTGTCTCATTTCCCTAGTGACTGATGCTGATGGTTCTTGTGTTGGTCATTTGTTTGCCTCTTTAAGAGGAAATGTCTTTACATCCCTTACCGGTGTTTGTTCGTGAGTTCTAAGGGTTGGATGAGATCTACTTGTTGGATATTCACTTAGACATGTTCTGCAAAATGGTCTTCCATAGGTGGGTCATCGTTTCACTCTGTGGATACTATCTTTGGATGCACTGAAACTGATCATTTTGGTGAAGCTGTTTTTTCTTTTCTTGCCTTTTCTTTTGCTATCATATCTAAGCAACTATTGCCAAGTTCAAGGTGATAAAGGTTCACCGCTGGGATTTTCTTCTAAGCATTTTATAAATGCTATATTTAGGCGTTTGATCTACTTACAATTATTCCTTTTGAGGTAAGGGTCCCACTGTGTCCCATGGATGTGGGCACGGCTCCTCCCAGCACTGTCTTTGTTGGAGGAGTGTTTCATCCCCCATAGGATCATCTGTTCTCTTGCTGATCGATTGCATTTTTATGTGTGGGTTGATGGCTTTTGAAAGATCAGTACCATTCCACTGATCTATAAGTCTATCCTAGGCCAGTCCTCTTTGCTTTGAGGACTGTAGCTTTGCAGTAAGTTCTGAAACGAGGGCTTGTGAGTCAACCGATGTGCTTTTTCTTTTTCTTGTTCCAGTTTGTTTTGGCTCTCTGGGGCCTTTGTAAGTCCATGTGCATTTTAGGGAAAATGCAGCCTTTCGATTTCATCGGGATTTTGATAGGGATGATTATGGCTTTTTTTGATCAGAAGACCATCCCGAAAATGAAGACGGGTTTGCCATCTCCTGTGTCTTTCTCCCTTGAGTAATTTGGGTCTCGCTGATAGTTGTGGTGAGACAACTACCGAAGAATAGTCACTGCTTTGTAACCTATGTTTTTCAGTGTTCACAGTCATTTTTTAATAGTAATACAACAAGTTTTCATGATAATATTTTTATTGTAAAATAAAGCACACGTTACAAATTCATGGAAACATCAGCTATGGTTTATCAAAAAGCGACCATTATGAACTCACCACTGAGGAAATAAAGTATAGAGCATTTCTGAACCCCAGGAATGAAGTGTTGACTTAGCCTTTGAAAGCAAGTGTAAAATTATGTGCTAACCAAATAATGGAGAAGC
Source organism: Solenodon paradoxus (assembly GCA_004363575.1). Classification (NCBI taxonomy): domain Eukaryota; kingdom Metazoa; phylum Chordata; class Mammalia; order Eulipotyphla; family Solenodontidae; genus Solenodon; species Solenodon paradoxus. The sequence goes on along the minus strand of RJWH01004145.1, from coordinate 92,449 downwards.
AAGCATATGCATAGAAACACGGTTCCTATAAACCAGTAGGACAAAAATGTTAAAATACGCTATAGAGGACTGGTTACAAGATGGGGATTGGCATCGCACAAAAGATTCTATCCCTGCCGCCAAGAAAGGTCTTCGAAAGGTTCTCAACATTATAACTCACCTGGGACCTTCAAGTTAAAACTACAAGATGTTTCTTCTTACCCCTAAGTGTGGCTGCACTGGACAGTCAGTGTCAAACATAGCTTGTCTCCTTTGTACCTTTTGTGAAAGGTCGGGATGTGGTGTCTTCAGGGTGTTCAGGGATGATGGAAACATTGTTTTCTTCAACTAAGTGATGGTTACATGAGTGTATACATATGTAAAAAATAGGCAGATAAACAACTTATATTTGTGCAAATTATTACTCCATTAAGCACTGCACTGAACTCACATGTTTGTAGGAAATCAGATGTGTGGGCTTCCTTCTTTTATCTACTTGTCTGACCTTGGACCCATGCTCAAGAGTTTTAATTTTACAGTTTTTCAGTAAATCGATATCTCACTTTCTAGGACTTTGTTCTATTTTTAGCTCACTAACAAATTCAAGCCTCGAAGAGACATTTTGTCCAGATTTTCTAGTGAGTCAATTGACCTAAATAAGTTGTCTAGTCTGCCAAAGGCAGACTTTGATCACAGGAAATTTCAGTTCTAAAATGAGTTGAAATAATGAATATATGTAATGTGTTTGGGATTCACAAAATACCTCACATTCAATGTTATGTCTGTCTATTTACCTGAGGCCAGAGGGCATATTAGATGGATAACCACCAGGAAACCTGCACCTGCTCCAGGAAAAGGAGGCATCTCTCCATTCCTACACAGCTCTCCTCTCTTGTTTCTTTCTCCCCCTGCAGATCCTCATTCTTTCCTTCTAGAGCCATCCGCTCCCTCCAGAGAAGACTTTCTCTTTGCCTTCCTCTGTGATCATAAATTCCCCTTCAGGCATGTTACCCTTTGACCCCAGAATTCCATCCAAAAGGGAAATTCTAGACACCAATCACCGTGGTGCATGGGTCCTGCTCCAGAAGTAACTGTATGTTGAATTCAAGTTCATGTTATTTAATGTGACTGTAGAGTATTTATGATTTATTTAATTGTAAAGGACAGGTGCAGGCAGGAATGAAGGCGAGTAGGCAAACAGGCAGGAAGAGAGAGGAGGAGAAGGATTTTATATATTTTTACTTAGTTGTTCATTGTGGTTGCTCCCCCCGCCCACAGCCCCGGGATGCGAATCCTGGTTCTTGGGTTGGATGTGGACTGTGCTCGGCTGGAGGTGGTGGACCTAACCACTACTCCACCAGGCATGTGCCTTGAAAGTTTAAAACAGGAATTCACTCACATATAAATTGTGCGAGAATCTGATTTACATATCCTCCTATCATTGCCATTTATGAAATAAAAGAAACCAGAAGAGTAATTGTATTTTAAGGTATGAATTTATAGAATGATTTTTTTTTAATTTCTGAGTTATGATGCATTCTTTAAAATTTCATTTTCAAAGGGAGAGATATTACTGTTACATGAGATTCATATTCCCATATTTAATTTGAAAATCATCTTTTTCTTATGTTTAAGCATAAAAATTGGTCAGGGCAATTTATCCCACCTAATGAGATAGTATAAAAGAATATGTTCTCACCTTTATCAAGGAATGAGAGGCATAAAATTCTTATTACTAGTGTCTCTTAATCAGTTTTATTTAAAATACAATTTTTTCACCATAAGAGCCAAGAAGTATTTTGGTTTTATTTTATAAATATTTATGATGGTCATAACTTCAGTGAAGAGAAATCTGTATATGTCAATCATACATGAAAAAGAAAATGATGAAATTAATGATGGAATTTGAGAAGTATAAAATGTTAATATGCTAAAATTTCCATCTATCTCCACATTTACTTGGTAAAGTTGCTCTAGATGAAAGCATCCCCTGAAATAAAAGAAAATCTCTTAGGCTTTATTGTAGTTCTTCTTTAAATATGTGAAATCTATCATGCCAGACTAGTACTGCCCTAAGCTGTGAGATGCTGCCGTTTGCCATGAGTCTGTTTCAGGAGCTGCAAACCCACATTCACTTGCATGAGGTCCCCAGCATCTCTTGAGAAGGTCTAAAGGCTGTCAGGACCCCCTATTTTCTCCCATCATGGTGCTGGCATCCTGCAAGGGAGCACGTGACATTTCAAGCCTAACTCAGAGTAATGAGTTTTCCAGAGGTATTGCCCTCTTCGGGGCTTTGAAATGTGCCAGCCAGTTCATCGACACTCCTGCCACGAAGATGTGCTTTCTGTGTACTCTCCCCTTGAACTTGAGCCATGCTCTGTGTCTGTCACTGAAAACAACCTCCTGGCGGTGGCTGCGGAGTGACTAGCAGCCTGGATCCGACACGGAGACCAAGAAATCTTCCAGGTGCCCATCCCCATCCTCCCTCTGGACCTCACACATTCTGTCTTCACGTTCCTGCGTTCTGCTCCCCTTGCTGTCAGACTGTGGGGTCAAATAAACCTTTTTAAAAGCATTTTTAGAGGACTGTCAATTGTCACTGTTTTACTAACCATGCAGGAGATGCTGGCAGGTCATGTCCTGCCTCCCAGTCACACGGTAACATGGTGGATGGAAGCAGAACTCAATCTATGGCCACTTTGATTCCAAGAGAAGCAGAAGAGAGAAATTTTGAAATCACAACAGGATCCCAGATCCATTGTAACGACTGCATCATTATTCATTTTGTAGACAATTGTCCAATTTTAGGTTGAGATACTTTCTCCAGAAAGGTCCGGTTCACAGCACCCCTGCGGGAACATGGTTTCAACTGCCACTTCCGCAGAAGTCCTAACATGGGTGTTTGTATTAGCATTTTAGGAAAAAGCAACACTGGCTTGACTTTTGTTATTGGTTGAAGCTTTGTTTGCAGAAATAAAGTTAAACTTAGATTAAAGTTGGGCAAGTTATACAAAGAACGCCATGGACCTGTCAGTTCGTTGACCTGTCTCTCACGTTTACCAGCTATGCGCTGTCCTTCCCTCTCCTAGAAAACCTCGCAGCGTCCATAACTGTAGCGCTCAAGGTCATTCTTTGTTTCACCTTCCTGTCTCTGTTGACCTTGCCTGTGAAATCTTTGCAGGTGCATGTCCACCATCAGCAGGAGAGCTGTGTGAAGTAAATCTGCAGCAAATGTCCTCACTGGCCCCTATGATCTCCCCAGCAAGCACCGTCGCAGTTGCTGTCATGTTACCGTCACCCTCATCAACACAGACGGGTTAGGGTCCTACCTTGAGACTAATGGCTGGTCACTAGATGGCCGATCAGCTCTCTGTTGTCGTGTGATGGCAGGACTTCAGTGGTGGCTGTCACAGCTTCTATTAAATCCCCTTCGCCGTTTTCTGTAATGTCATCCATCTTTTGACCCCACAAGCTGAAGGTTTAGAGACCAGATGTTTCTTCTTAAATATCAGATCATGTCCCCCATGCAGACATCTTAATGGAGTTCGGCGGCAGCTTGATGATGAAGCCGCACATATACAGTAAATGCGGCATCGATTCCAAGCGGTGAGTCTGTAAAAGGCAGCCTAAGCCTCATTACTTTCCCCAGATGGCTGTTTCTCCTGAGGCTGTTTCCCTGCAGATTTCAGTGGCACAGACTCAGGCTCACGGTGCCTTCGCACTTGACTGGCAGCTCAGATCCTGTTCCTGAAGGAGCGCTGTGAACTCCACCTTTTTGGAGAAAGTATTTCAACCTCAAATTAGGCATTTTCCTGTACAGTTCAAAAGGATGCGGGCATTGCAACGGATCTGGGTTTTTGCGGTGATTTCAAGATTTCTCTGTCCTGCGCTTCTTGCTTGAGAACATAGTCCTTGGAGGCAAACGGCCCACAGTTTGAGTTCTGCTTGCATCCACCCTGTTACCTGTGTGACTCGGAGGCAGGACACACCTGTCAGCGCCTCCCGCGTGGTTGGTGACATGGTTGTAAGGCCTGTAGCATAGTGTTGAGAGTCAAGGGATTCTTAAGGTGACGGACTTAGAGCCATGTCAGACCCGGTGCTTAGAAGGAAGGGGTCCCTCTCTTTTCGGAATCTCTGGGCGTCCTTGCGCCCCTCCACCCCCAGGCCCCTGCTGTTTGTAGAGCTGCATCCACCGCTTGAGCCAACTCTTACAACCTGGGGAGTTTCTGCGGACTTTGTTCAACAACAAAACAAAGCCTGTATTCAAAATTAAAAAAAAACAACTTACAATGAACTAGATTATATTTTTCAATGAAAAATAATATACGCCTCAAATGCGGACCCCCTAACCAGTCCCCTTCACTTATGTCCCCCAAGCTGTCCGCGTCTCTGTGTCTCTGAATGAAAACGGCGCATAAGCCAGCGCCGCTTAACCGTCTCCCACCCGAGTTCAGAGATGTCACGTCGGTGGAGAGCGACGCCATAGGAGCTGACGCCACGGGGCTTGGCGCCCCGTGTTCTCCGCTGTGCGGAGCTGGAGAAGCCAGGAGCCGACGCGCACGCCGCGCTGGGGTCGCGACCACCGTCCCAGCGCGGCGCAGACGGGCGCCCGTGACTCCATCAGTTGAAAGCTGCTTCGGCGCAGACGGCGCTCAGGGCGCCGGTCACTGAGGACGCTTGGACAGGCCACCCCGTGTCCCTGCGGTCTTCCTCAGGAGCCAGCACGCACAGTCTTCAGCGTCAGAGAAGTAAATGTTAAATCGGGACAACAGGCATTCTGTGTCGCACGCTCGTCGTTGTTCACACGCCCTTTCACACTGTAAGACACTCTTCCTTCAGAGACTTTGCGGAGACAGACCGGGGCTCCGAGTGGCCTGCCGGTCGTCTGGTCTTCCGCCCCCCGGCTCCCACGCAGGAGCGTCCATGAAAACATCAGCCAGAACGCCCAGGTCCCACCGCTGACTGTCCACACCTGAGTGTGCAGTCAGGGTCCAGAAGAGCCATCAAAAGATGACGTGGGCTGTAAGGGGTTGGACCGGTGACTCTTGGAGGCTGAGTTACGACTTGGACCTTGCAGAGGGCACGACCTGACGCCAGCACAGTGTGTCACGGGTCCATGAAACACGCCGTCTGCCAGGGCTCCTTCCCCCCGCCCGTCTCCGTGCCACCTGCCATGTGCACTCTGCACGCCCTTCCCCGGGGGACTTCGTCTCCTGTGTCCGCTGAACTGCTCCATCCGTGAACCTGGTGACGCAGCCCACCCGGGATGTGACAGTGCCGCGTCTTCCTCTTCTAGGGCTGATGGTCATCGTGTTCCCTGCATCCTCACCAACCCGGCCAGGCACCCTCCCTGCAGCGGCCGACCGCCCACCTGAGACCGGACCCCATTTAAATGTAACCAGAGACTGGGAGCGACACGGCCCCTCTAGCCTGTCTGTCACCTGCTCTCCTTGCCTGAGGCTGCCGTTGTGAGCTTACTGTGGACAGGCTGAGGGTGACACACAGTCTCCAGCTCTGGGCACGGGGCGTCCAAGACCAAGGCACCACACATCCTGCTCCTGGCGGCGTCCACTCCCGGTTCACCAGGGACCTTCTCCTGGAATCCTCATGAGGACACAGTCCTCAGGGCTCTTTGTCCCTTCTGGGGCGCTCATCCCACTTGGGCTCCACCCTCACTGCCTCCATCACCGCCCAACTCCATCATGACACGCTTCAAGGGTGGGCTTCCAGGGGACACACGCACTCAGCCCCTGTCCTGATCTCAGAGACACTCCTTTGCCGGACAACCGGGGGACCTCCTTCTGGCTGCACACGTGTGCACATCCTAGAGGGCGATGCACAGTGTCCCCCACGAGGTGGCCCCTGGGTGATGCTCCCGTGTCCTGGTCCAGGAGATGTCCTGACCGGGCTCATCTCGTCTCTGTCCTTCTCGTCCTCTCCTCCGGAGAAAGTGCGCACGGCCCTCCGCTCAGGCTTCCAGGGGACGTGCCGTCTCGCCCCGCTGGTGCTCTGCCCACAAACTCGGTCATCGCGCGGCTCTGAGGAACGCAGCCTCGACCCTGAGATACGGAGCCCGTGATCTGTTGCGATGGGTTCTCTGACTCGCGGTGATTACACTAACGAGTCTCCTGGTGGTGCTCACCGAGGGCCAGGAGCACAGTTGTCTCATTTAAGTCTCACAGTGCCTCCAGGCGGGAGCCCAGCGAGGGTCCGCCACTTCACTGACAGCAACTGAGGACTAGAGGAGGCCAGTGGCTTTCCAGCGGGGACGCTCTCGTGCCCTGACCAGTCTGACCCCAGGCCAGTGCATCAGTGATTCCTGTTCTAGGTGGTGAATGCACTGCTCGTGTGTGTGGTGGCGTCTACAGAAACGTCCGGAGGCGTTTTACTGATGTTCTTATTAATGTGAAATAATCGGCCTCACGGTGAGTGTGCAGTGTGGTCAGCCCGTCAGGCGCTTTGCTATGAAGCCGTAAGTGCTATGTATGTGTATATAGATGTCTCTCTGGATTAATTCCTGGTGAGCCATTTCACTGCTAGAAATAAATGTTTGGGCAAATTTGCTATTTGTCTTCTGAGGAAATTATTAATACAACTATGTAATGGCCCTTCTGTTGTCTTGAATGGATTTTTAACAGTGAAGGGTATAAGGATTGTGAGGGAGCAGGAAGTGTCTTCATATGTCGTCCTGTGTGTGTCGAGAGGGAGGTGACAAAGGCAGGGAGATGGAGCATCTACTAACCATTCAGCACCAACCCAGAAATACCACGAGGCCCGCCTTCTCTCCCTAGAATATTCTCGAAATGCCAGAGAAGGAAGATACCAAAGTAACCAAATGGATGCCCCATGTGATGTCAGGTTACAGCTGACCTCTGAGATTGCCACCTTTGAGAATAAACTACCAGCATGAGGAGAAACGAGGTCTGAAAAGAAAGACGTACATTCATAACCGAATAAAGAAGGGCATCGCGGGAAAGCCGTTTGGTCAAGGAGTAGAGGTGGACCTGCCGCCATTTTGAACTCCTTTCTGGGAGCGGCCAGGTGTTAGATGAAAGACTGACAAAGTCAGGTGTGGCCTGGTGTGAGAAGAGGGAGACTGACACCCTTGCAGCAGAGTCGGTCACGGGGCGCTCTCATGTCAGGAAGGGCTGAGTGCGGGTTTCTTCTCATCAGCTCCATGTTGGAGGGTGGTCTGTCTCCTCCTTCAGACTCACAGGGCACAGCATGGAGCAGGCGTCCTGCCTGGGGAGGACCCCGCAGGAGTCCCACTGTGGGACACAGAGAGGTGTCCTGCCTGGGGAGGACCCCGCAGGAGTCCCACTGTGGGACAGGTCACGGCCTTGCCGCGCCTGTGGCTGCTCGAGTGGGAGGAGGCCTCTGGTCCTGGCCCTGCAGGCAGCCAGGTCAGATGTGCGCTCGGCGACTGTCTGCGTCTCAGATGTGCATGAAATGCTCCCGTCCACTGCGTGCAGAGACGTGCTGACACCTGTCTTTCTTCTTGCAGTGCTGCGCCTGCTGCAGGAGGGGGCCGACGCGCACGCCCCGCTGTCCTCGGGGGGCTCCTTGCTGCATCTGGTAAGAGCCGTGGGAGCCGGGCACCGTGTGGGCGGGGGCCTGGTCTGTGAGCAGTCATGTCAGTTCATCTTCGATATCACTCTGGGATGTGTTCATGTATTATGAGTGTGTGTGCGTGTGTGTGTGTGCATGAAGGGGGCGGGGAGAGAGGAGAGAAAGAAAAGAAAGAGGAGAGAGAGGAGAGAGGGAAAGAGACAGGAAAAAGGAGAGAGAGGAAAGAGAGAGGAGAGAAGAAAGAGGCAAGAAAAACAGCAAGAGAAGGCAGGGGAGAGGGAGAGAGAGATGAAGAGATAGAAGAGAGAAGGGAGAGAGAGAAGAGAGGAGAGAGAAGGAGAGAGAGGCAGAAAGACAGAGAGAGGAGAGAGAGCGAGGAGATAGAAGAGGGAGAGAGAGAAGAGAGAGGAGAGAGAGGGCGAGAGAAGAGAGAGAGGAGACAGAGTTACTGTGACTTTTTCCCAAATCCGAAGTGTCGACTTCAGGGAGCTCGTGGGACCCCGTCATCCTGCGGCAAATCGCAGCTGCTTCCTTGACCTTTTCGTGCAGCCTTGCAGCCTGATGCACTGTCCTCGCCGGACAGCCCCTAGCTGTCCTAAACCACCGTCTCCCTGGACACACGTCTCCACTTGTCTCGGACCCCATGCTGGCGATCCCACCGTCTGGCCCCTGCCGCAGGAGAGCGCGTGTTCCTCCTCCCCGGGGCCCCAGAAGCGTCCATTCCCTCGGGGACACGTGAGTCCTGCCATCAGCCACTCCCGACCTCGCCGCCCGGCCCTGGCCTCTGCGGCGTTGTGCTGTGCCCGCCCTCCTTCCTGATCTCACTGCCCAGGTGCCAGCCGTGCTCCCGCCGGGCACCTTCAGCGGCAGCCACTGGGTCCCCTCCACACAGGGCCGTCCCTCCCTCACAGCTCAGGGGCTCTGCCCAGAGATCCCAACGCAGCAGCCGTCCCTGGTGCGTCCTGTGGGATGCAGCCACCCAGCCAATGCCTCATGACCAGCACTCTTCTCTGTAGTCTGTCTGTGGCAGCAGAATTGCCACCAAGCAGCTGCCAGCTCAGTGATTATGTCCTGTTTATCAGCACAGTGCTGAGCTAATGGGGAGCCCCCAGTGGATACTCACTGAATGACTAATACTTCTCACCCCTGGTCCTTCAGGTCTCAGCGCGTGTGTGGGGAAGAGTCCAGCTCTTACTACTGTCACCTCCTAGGACTGTTTCTCTGTCACTGTGGTCTGGCAATGCCCGGCACTCAGCGCTTAGGAGGCAGTGTCAGTAGATGCGTGTCGGCAGGACTAACTCATTACCCAATTCTTCATAGATATTAGTGGGAAAAGACGTGAAACACATTCTGTGCCCATCTGGAGTTTCGTTTTCTGGGGACATAGAAAATAAAGCACTGATGCTATTGTCCCCCAAGGAGGGATCAGTAGGTGAAGGTGGAAGAGGAGAAGAATGAGATTCTCAGCTGCCTTCATAGGTCAGGTCTGAAGCCTGTTCTGAGGAGTCTGAGCAGCGTGATTACTCTTTTATCCCAGGTCTCCTAGCATCTGTCCTTCCTTCTGCTGGAGACCCTGCCAGGATGGATTAAAATGAATACTAGGAATGAATCATATAATGAATAAATCGAATGTCTTTTCTCTCTCTAGACTGAGATTTCAGAAGCTATCTTACATGCCGTTATATCTATATCTTATATCTAAGATATAGAGGAAATATCTATGATAGATTATATCTCCCTGTGCGGTATATACTCGACGCATCATGAATGAGTGACTTGATGAATGAATGAGTGAGTGAGTGGACTCGAAGGAAGGTGGTTTTTTTAGGCTCAGGTAAGAATGTACAGATTCAGAAGTGGCAGTGTCAGAAGGAAAAAGAAAGGAGAAGGTGAAGGTCAGAAGGTGGTTGGAAATTCTCTAGGAACTCACAATCCAGTGCAAATAACTGGCTCCGTGCCGTTGGCCCCGGCAGCGAAGCTCTGGTGGGTCTGGAGCACATCTCAGAAAGCGGGGGACACTGGGGATGTGGGCGGTGCTGAGTCACCTTCTCCCGAGGTTACTGAGTAAATAAAAACAGGGAGAAATTGCAGGGGGCCAGACAGGCAAAATTACGGGGTTTCAAATGCCTTAGGTTCAGAAAAGGCAATTTGCCCATCTAAAATGTCAAGTGTGAGCGGGGCTTGCCCCCGCCGCCCTGTTTCAGGCACCCTGAGTTAGGACGCCTGATGCCTTAACAGTTCTGAAGCTTTAATTATCTGTTCTTAACTCAGCATCCGTGAGAAAAAGGCAGCACGCGGTGTGTGGGGCGTGGAGACGAAGCCGTGGAAAGGCTTGCGACGACGGGGTTTAGTTCATGGGACTCAGTGCTTGTTCCTGGCGGAGCTGGTTCCCAGGGTCAGATCCTTCAAGACACGACTCTTCTGATGGGTGCTCAGGCTGGCCCCCTGTCAAAGGGAGAGCTTTAAGAACAGGTTTTGATCATTTTCATCGTATAAAATCACTAGCTTTGCCATCTTTTGGCTAACTTGTCGATAAATACATCTGAGTGGACTGGTTACCTATTTTCATTAACTAATCCCTGCATCAACCATGTGGCAGATGTCAGGTACCAGACAGACGGGAAATATGGCGAGTGGGGACATCGACACCCCAGAAATATAGTCCCTGGGGATTACACAGAGGAAAACTCAAATTTAACTCTTTGGAGGAAGTTAGGAGGTTTATGGAATTGGAAACAGTCACATAGGCTTTGCTAACATTCTACTAGGGTCTGACCTGGCCTTAAATAAATGAGCTCTTGAGAGCGGTCAGATGGCAGCAAACCCTCCCGACATCAATTCCACCCTCGGGGCAGCAGACCACAGCGATGCTTCAGTGAAACGTGCTGGGATAGAGAAGGCACCTTCGCACTTGGCAGACCCTCGCTTTAGCACAAAGAGCCTTTGAGCAGTGGGTCTCCATACAGCAGTCACACATCTCGAGTCCCCAGACCGACTCGTGTGCCCATAAAAACAAAGTAGAGCACAGCGCATTTACCACCATCAGCCAGAGATAAATACAAGACTACGAGAGAGAGACAGAGGGGGAGAGAGAGAGAAACACAGAGAGGGAGGGAGAGAGAGAGAAGGGAGAGAGAAGAGAGGGGAGAGAGATGGAGAGAGTGACAGAGAGACAGATAGGCGAGGGAGGAAGGGAGAGAGACAGGGAGAGAGAGAGTTTTTCTCAACAGCAGAGAAAAGTCTTGAAAAGCAGACAAAGCGTTTTTCAGTGACTCAGGTTGGGCAATGAGAGCCAGGTCTTTTCTTGGACTCTTCCCGATGGCATATTGCTGGAACGTTTAAAATAATAAGCATGCAGATTTCATATAATGAATAAAAGAAATTAATATGAAATAGCACTGGAAGCTTTATTTCAATTTCGTAACAATGTTTCTGCTCTTGTAAGAAATCCAGCTTCTAAATCAAGTCATTCTTCGAATTTCCAGCCTCTCCAGAGGCTCAGTCGCCGTAGGAAGCAGAGATAATTAGCAATTTACTTCCGAAGCAGTGGATCAACTGTTTTGTACCTCCAAAATCAAGGAGAAAAGTTATCTTGAAGAAAAGAAGAATATTGATATTGTAAATAAGAATATTAGGACTCTGGGAAAGGTTGACCATCATATCACAGGTTTAAAACTGCCTCTTTATTAAAGAATAGAGCAAGTCACCTGCAGTGTCCACACTGGGCTTGTCCTCCCTCTCCAGATCCAGAGCGTTCGGATGTCACCCCGGTCATGTCCTGTGTTTCCCAGGACGGGTCAAATCAGCAAGGGTGCAAGCTGGCTGGAGCTTTGATCATGGCACAGGAAAAGACACTCTCAGGGCTATTCCCGGGGTGCTCCTGGAGCTCATGGAAGGAGGACATCCCTGCACAAGATGCGTCAGGGAGCAGAGAGGTGAATGAAGGACAAGATGGGACGGAAGGGACACTGTCGGCCAGCGAGTGGACCCCACTGGCAGGGTGAGAGACTGCAGGGCGTCGGGCTGAGGACCCAAGCAGCCTGATCCCGCCTCTCAGCCAGGACCTGCTGGCACTTCCAAGATGGGACCGAAGATTCTCACTGGACGCTGCTCTTTCAGTTCACACCTCTTTTTCTTCCCTGGAGCCTGGAAAGTGCGAGTCCGGAACGAGGTCCCAGCGAGTGTCCAGCTGGCAGCAGACCTTGCTCTGCGCGGAGGCGTGCGTGTGCCTGCCCGCTGCGGGCGTCAGCAGGTGCCACCAGCGGCAGGGCCCACGGAGCGTTCCGGGGACGGCTCCCCGTCTGTGCCCGCAGACTCACGGGCTGGCGCCTTTGACATCAAGTTGCACAGGTTCCCCGTGAAGTAGTTTGGGGTCCATTAGTTTGCTCTGTGCTGTCCCTCCGTGTCTGCCACCACCGACCCCAACGTACAGAGTGACAGCGCTCTCTGAAAGGGTGAAGGCAGACAGGCGAGGCGTTTTCTGATTCCTCCGACCTCTGCGCCCTCCCGGGAAACGACCTGTCGCCCAGCCGGAACCGCTGACCCGGGATCTCTTCCAGAAGAACCCGCAGTGTTGAACCACAAAGGGTTTTCCTGCGTCTCAGCCCAAACTCGCCTTCTGCAAATAACTCTGCTGTATCTTGACTCTTGGGACAGATGACACTGATGCCACCAACCGCTGTTGTCATTCCTCCCGGCTTTGTTCACACTGTGTCCTTCTTGGGGTGCTCCCCAGAGAGGACCCCATTGCTCCTGGGCTTCCCCTTCTTAGCTCTTTTAAATGAGTCGCCCCCTTGAATTTGCCTGTTGACTTAGGGACCATCTCTGGTTCCTAACAGGACCCCGGTGAGCACAGGCCTGGGTGCGCGGTGGGGCCGCCTGCCTTCTGATTTCAGGGATCGGAAAGCCTCTCCCGCCCACCCAGCCCTCCAAGGCTCAATTCCTGTCGTCCTGGGAGGACAAGGACCCTGTCCTGGCTCTCTCCGGCATGGTCACTGCACATACTGTTCGTTACACGGCGCGGCAGCGGGCAGGACTGCGGGTGAGTCCTGACAGCTCAGAATGACGCTCTCCGGGCTGACTCAGAGGAGCGGAGCCTGCTTCACTGAGATGGTGCCACTGCTGTCAGGACTGACAAACATCTGGATGAGCATCCCAGGTGCATCCGACTCCTTCGGGCAACGACCTGCTCACGTGAGAGTCTGCTTCACCGGCCTGAAGCTCTGGCTGCTGGGACGGAGAAGCGAGACACGACACGCACTCCGTTCAGGGTCCTCCGGGCAAGGTGGTCTGCAGACGGGTATCTGCCGGAGGACGGACGCCAGGGGAGCAGAACCAATGAGAAGCGTGTTTGCAAGGACACAGCGACAATTCTGGTCCCCGGATGTGGCATAGCACCCGGGCCCAGACCGGGAGGGTCCCGCGGAACTGCCGTGCAGGACTGTGGGCCAAGGAAGCCTCCCTGCCGTTCTGCGTTTGGAGAACTGCACAGGTGCAAAATAACTTTGCTGCTGAAAGACATCTCTCTCTTCCCCTCTCTGTCTCCCCGTCTCGTTCAGGCTGCAAAACGGTGAACCACTGAGAAAGCGTAAACACAGAAAAAAGGCTGGTGTAAGTGAGATCTCATCCACTCCCACAGCTGCTGGAAAGCTCGACGTGTTTTTCGTTAATAGCACCATCTGTGGACAGGTTACCCCCTCAATCCGCGGTACACAGGTCGCAGTAGCTGCTGTCCCAGCAATATTTGCTGGTCTCCTCTGTCCCAGTGGCTTGGCAGTCAGCGTAGAGATGGAAAGGGAAGAGTTTGCAGGGCAGCGGTGCAGACAGGGGGAAGACCCATGTTCAGGACCTCCCCAGCTCATGGAAAATGGCCAAGGATGGTTCTCCTGGATGAAAGTGGAGTTGGACTTCTAACTAACAGCTCATATCAAGTTTTTCACCCTCCACCAAATCACCAAGTGTTCTTCTTGTATCAAGTTTTTAATTTTCTCAGTGGGTCGATTTCGGGTTTATTCATGATACATTCATAAGCCAACCAGAAGGAGTAAAGTGCATGAAATATTCTTTAAGACAGATGTAAGGAAAAGCAGCACATTTTAAGTGGAAAAGTGTCTTTGCCATTTGGTGTCTGTGACTTTGAAATCTTCAGAGCTGAATCAGTAATAACATTGTAATGGGTTACTGTATTGAGATGTATTACCTTTGTTGAGAAACGATTACAAATGAGTGAAAGAATGCGTTTCCGGGAGGCTGTGAACTGCTGAGTGAGTGTCCAAACTGTCCGCTGTCACTTTGGAGTCCTAGTCATTTGCATGAGCTGTGTCCAGGAGCTGCTCCTCAGCCTGCTTCCAAGTGCTATGGGAGGCAGAAAGGAGAACTCTGATCGTAGATGAATTGGGATTCATACTCAGAGAGGAGCTGGTCTTGGTGATGGAAGTCAAGGGAATGGAGTGAGGGTCATGTGGACGAGGATGACAGGAGGGAAGACATCTGAGCTTGCATTTGAGGGGTGACCCAGTGTCCTCTGCCCAGAACCGTCGACGGTGCTCAGAGTGAAGGCAGACTGTGATCAGGGCCTCTGGGCTTTGGATAAAAGAGGAGAGTGACGAGGTTAGGAAAGATTTCTTTGTGAGCATAGACTGTTGAGGTGACCATGCAAAATTCTAGAAGACTCAGATATAAAGCTCAGATGGCCAAGCCTTTTCTGGTCCCTACCGGAGAACAGTCCTACACTGGAGAGGCTGCAGAAGAACTGGCCTTCTCAGTGATCCCCTTCAGATTTGCTGACCTTTCCAGCAAGGGACAGTTGGTCTGTAGTGGACAGCGTTCCCTGGTTCCCTGGAGGGCAGGACGTGAGGACAGGATGCATCTGGAAGCAGGCTGATGCGGGCACGTGTCCATTCAGAACAGGCTTCATGACTCATGGTCCACACAGCCCACAGGGACAGGTGCAAGAAGGACCCAAGGCTGGTTTCAGAAAAGGGGTCCCCATCATTATGTAGCTCATCTGCTTGACACCTCGAGTGGGAGGTGGCGGTGACAAGAGCTCCTGGGAGGCTGGGCTCCAGTCTGCAGAACAGATCATGTGGTGTGTCAGAGTTCTTTCTGCTCTGGGTGACAGGGTGACCAAGTTCAGCCATCTCAGTACTATGAAGTGTCACCAGAAATCGTGGGAGGGGCTGAAGAACAGCCTGAAGTGGGAGGAGGATCTGCCCTCGTGAAGAAAACGCTTTCTGGGGAGAATTAGGTTTGTAGCGGAAATGTTCAGGCATCATAATCTTTTCAGACAAGTGTGATTAAAAGGTATTTATTGCTGTCACATTATGATTCAGAATCCTCTCATGTGAGTCTAAAAACTGCCTTGCTGGAGAGGGGCTAGGAGCCCTTTCAGCATTGTGTCTCACTAGCTCTTTTGCGGGGGAAGACGTGGAAGGGCCCAATCCGGGCGTTTCTGAATTGTAAACGTGGACCCCGGAGGTGCAGGTGGAGTGTCTTGAGACACAGGAGGCGGTCACAGCATTGCTGATGATGCACCGAGCTGTCAAAAAGACGAGACTAGAAGAGAAAGTGCTTGCATCTCAGTTTCCTGAAAGAAGTGGGATCCAGGCTCCACGTTAGAACACTGATCCCTGAATGTCACGCTGCATTCGTCACCTTCCCAGCTGCCGTACCCAACCTTGAAGCCACTGCGGGCTGTCACCCTTCATACCACTGGGTTCCGAGGGGTTTGCCTTGATATTTGCTTTCTCGTGTGTTCGACCGTCTGGAACTCACACCGGGACGTGGCGTTTGCAAGCTCTGCCAGCAGGTCCTGGAGGGGGTGCGGATGGTCTTCGGTGATGGGTTATGACGGTGAACCCCGGCACATTCATTTTTCAGGGGAGCCAACTGCCAGCTCCACTCTTTTGTCTTATTTTTTAAAACTTCGATTGTCTCCTAATTCATTACTGTGTTAGTTCTTTATGTATTTTGGATCACTGTTTTTTATTTGATAAGTATTTTTCAGTTCTTTCTCTGAGGTTCTGACATCTTTTCATTCTCTAGACGTGCCTGATGAAAACTAGAACATTTTCACGTTCACAGGAGCCCATTTATTAATACAGTGCTTTGAGTGACAACACAGAGACTTGCATGCACATTCCTTCTGGAACTTTTATAATTTGGGGACTTTGCATTGTCACTGTGCTCGGAGCAACTTTTGTACATGGTATGTGGTGTGACTCGAGAAGGTCTTTGGGCACAGACATGTCCAGTTGTTTCAACATCATTTGCTGAAAGTTACCCTTTATCCTCAAATTGCCTTTGAATCTTTCCTAAGAATTTGTGGTCCATGGATGTGTTGATCTATTTCTCAACTATTTATGTGTTTTGTTGATTTGTGTCGTTACTTCCTTGGCTCCTGCAAGATGATACAATTGAATGAATTAAACTTAACATTGGGCAGCTTGAATTCAACACTCAGGTTCCTCAGAGATAGTTTGGCTCGCCTAGGTCCTTCGCATAAGCTGAAGAATTTCAGATTCTGTTTCATAATTTCTGCAAAAAAGCCCACTGGAATCTTGATTGCATTTGCCTTGAATCAACAGATCCCTCTGGAGAAGACTGATTTCTTGGTAGTCGTGTGTTTTCTGACTCAAGAACACAGTGGGTGTCTCCATTCATTTAGGGTTTCTTTTTCTTCTCTCACCAGTGCTTTGCTGATTTTAATGTGCAATTCTTATGCCTCTTTTGTCAGATTTCACATTTTTAATGCTATTATAGTAGGAAAAGTTTTCCTAAAGTTGTTGCTCATGTATATGGGTTTTGTATATTGTTCTCAACCCCATGACTTTGCTGTAATTACTGATTCTAGTATTTTCAGTGGAAACCATCCTGTTTCTGACAGACGATCATGTCCTCTCTGAAGAATGGCGTTTTTATTCTTTCCCATCGAAATGCCTTTTATTGCCTTTTGTTTCTCCGTGGTGCTGGCTGGGATCTCCAGAGAAATGTTGAGAATGGGGCAATTGAATTTTTTGCCTCCCTCTTGCTTTTAGAGGAAAGCACTTGGAGTTTCTTAGAGAACTGGCTTTTTCTAAAAATTCATACTTCCAATCTGGCAGTCGCTACCTTTTCATAATGGTGTTTAGAATATTGTACGTATTTATGGAATTAGTTAGGATCCAAATCTACATTTGGTTCGTTACTTAGACCCCTGTTTCCTTTCTCTTTCCTTTGTTGCATCAGTGTTGCTAATGCTTGTTATTCTGGGACTCAATGTACTGTTTTTAGGCTATGTCTCTAACTATCTAATTTCAAAGAAATCATGCCTCCTCTTCTGCAGAATAAGAGTGTTTTATTTTCATTTCTCCACTCCCAGGCCATGACACTGCTGTCGTCACTTCACAGAGATGTGTATGAAAGCCCCATACCCTTTTGCCATTACTTTAGTCAACTGTTTTTAAAGGTAATTAGATAATAAGAAAACATAAACAGATCCACGTAGTCGTGATTTCCAGTGCTATCCATCGGTTTGGCTTCAGCCAATTTGAGTTTCCACAGCTCACTGGTGTTCATTTACTTAATGTCATTCTGATGAAGTGGGGAGGGTGCTGAGACACGCTGAGACACTGGGCTCGTCCGGAAAGAACTCATGGGGAGAGAGTGGGTCAGGAACACACGGCGAATTTATTAACAGCAGAGATGACTGGTTAAGGTGACATCAAGAGAATGCACACGACCTGCCTCTCACTCAGGCGAAATGGAGCTTTAGGGTCTCTGAGCGCATCCAGGTCACCTAGAGAGAAATGGCTGGAGCATCCAGGGGTGTGTCCTAGACACAGGCCACTAAGCTGAGATCCCCTCCTGGGGTCTCTTTCAGGTTTTCCCAGTTAGTTCACTATTGATACATCTGCCTACTGCCCTGTGGGTTTCAAGTTAAGCTGTCCCTGCATCGATTCTTGTGTTTTATTTTGTATGATTTATGTTTTTATCTTCCAGCTTACTAATTATATCTTCATCCAAATCTAGCCTGCTCTTAATCCCATCTAGAAGTATATTTTACATCTCAGCCTTTATGCTTCTCGACTTTAGAAAGCTTAGGAAATACAATTCTCCTAGTAGGTTAGTGCCCAGATTTGCTAATTCTCTCAGGGCTATCACTTCTGAGTTGGTTTGCATTGATCTGCTTTCCTTTTCATGCAACCCATGTTCCTGCTGGTTGTAATCTGGTCATTTTTCCTTGCATGCTCGACAGAGTCGATTTTTCTGGTTGGGTACTATTTTTGAATTTCTGTGAATGAGCTTGAATTCTGTTTTGGTGGCAGTTAAGTGATTGGAAATGGTCTGACTCTTGCAGAGCTTGATCGAGTACTTCTAGAGCCACAGAGGAGGAGCAGTGCCTCGTTTATGTCTAGCATTCCCCTCCTCTGAGAGAAGACAGCTGGTAGTCAGCCGGTGCCCCAGCTCTTCCTCCAGTTCCAGCCTGACTGGTGAAAGCCCATACTCTGTTTGGCAGCCTAGAAGCTGAGTCCTCTTCCTTGTCAGAAGTTCATTCCTTGACCTTGGGTGTTTGCCAGATTTCACATGCTTATCCTGATGACCAAGCATGTGAGGGGCTGCCTCCTGGAGGTCTTGGAGATGCTCTCTCTGCAGCTCTCTACTCAAACGCTCTACTCTGTGTTCTCGCCACCGCTGTCTCTCCAGACTCTCAGCTCATTCTCCTCCGAGGCCGCCCTGGTCCCCCAGCTTTGCCTTTCTCTGCTGCAGCTGGGGACTCCCCCAACGTGAGACGTTCTTCTCTGCACTGGAGCCCTTCTTCTGTCTTTTAAAGATTGTCTTTTCTTCTGGAGACTTTAGAAACAATCTACTTCCGAACCTTTCCCAGTTTCTAGAAGCTGCTCCCAATCTTTGGTTCAGTGATAATTTTGGAAATCTATCTACTTACTCCACTGATTACTTCTTGCCAGACTGCATTACTTAGTACTACTGGTGGTGACGGTTACTGTTTCTTTGGGAGAGGAAAGTCTGTTTTCTGCATCCACATTCTATAAAAGCCTATATCTTGCAACCAAGAATTTTTACTGATAGGCATTTAACTTACTAATAAATCTTTTAAAATAATACATTTAACACTGATGTAATATATCGATGTGCATGTGAAAAAGACTTATTCAGGAAATGGCTAATTTTCAGAGCCCAGTGCAAATAGACTATGTGAAATGCCACAAAAATTAATAGAAAATGCAAAATGGTGACACAGAGCACTGAAGCGAGTGCTGATCCATCTAAACCCAAATCATGCACCCCTGAAGCCAAGCCCGATTTATACATAAAATACATGAGTTTTAACTAAAAACAGTAAGTAAAAATAAGAGCAAAAGAATCTGGAGAGTTTTCTTTAGTGTATTATGGAGTATCTATAACATACGGTAGCTTGCAGTCGTTGTATTTTGTGTGAGAAGGTTGAGTTACAACAGTTAACTTTTATAAGATGGTGTGTTGTGGAATGATTTGTTGTTTTACGCAGCCAGTGTGAAGTCCCCACCTGTGATGATGTTGGTGATCTGGAAAGACAGAGGTGGCTTTGTCCGCCTTGGATGCAATAAAATGGTGAAAACTTTATACCTTTGGCAATGACACAGAAGTGTTTAACGCAGAAGTGTTTTATGATCAGATCGCTATTGTAGAAAGAGTAATCTGGTAACTGATGGATTTTCTAAGAATCCTGTCTATACATGAAGAGGACTCAAATAATGAAGTTGTTTCCTTATCTGTAACTGCCCCTATTTTCTTGTTTTTCTTTCTGCCGTCCAGAGACTCAAGTACCCCGTGTCTTCCATATGCCCCTTTACTCAGTGGGGAGCACAAACACATTCTTTCTCAGCTTAGCTCTGCCTCTCACCTTCCAAAGTTGGCAGCGCTGTTTCCCCTCCATGGGAATCTGGGGTCAGCTATACACAATTTGTTACAGTAGTTTAGTTCCCTTTTTTCTCTTTACCCCCTTTCCAGTGTGCTCGGTACGACAATGCCTTCATCGCAGAGGTCCTGATTGACACAGGGGCCAATGTCAACCACCAGGATGAAAACTACTGGACGCCAATGCACATCGCTTGTGCCTGTGACAATCCGGATGTTGTCCTGCTGCTCGTGTTGGTAAGTCGAGTCCCACTATCCAGCGCCACTCGGAGAGCTGATACTAGATTAAAAAAAGACATCTTTCTGTATCAGTATTTTACAATTTGTTACTTTTGTTGAGGAAATACGTTGTATACATCACCACTCACTTGCTTGAAATTACAAAGCAATTCGAGACTAAGATGGAGAGTCAGAGTTCATAAAACAAATTGTCTAGATGTCATGTCAAGCTCAACTGGTCTTGCCTTTTTTCCTGGAAATTCCGTACCTCCAAACTCTGCGAGCCATGCCTAGCTAATACAGTTTGTCAATTCTTTTTATTTTCAGGCAACTTAACATATAATAATTCCTAGAGGCAGCTTATATTGAATCTTCCCTTGCTTTATTGAATCTTCTCTTGTTTGCATCTAGTAAAGAGCTGTCTGCAATATTTGTTTACATGAAAATGAACTCTTGAAGTGTAAAAATCATTGAAATTATTAGTTGCTGTGGTTTTCAGTGAGAGCTTAGAATGCCATTGATCCTTATGCTAATCTTTTTTTTGAAATGGGTTTTTTCCCCTAATGAGTTTGTCTCTTAACAAAGGTTTTAAGAAATCATGCAGGAATATAAGAATAAGAATAAATGATTTGCATTTGTCTATTATTAATACAAATGCCCACATTTTAATAATTTCCTATGAAGGGCTTAGATTTGCATATCTATCGTGTGAAATAAGCCCTCGAGATTGTACACACAAGCCAGTTGGTATCAAAAAAAGAATCAACTTGCCATAAGCCATGAACAGATGAGCTTTGAGCTCCGGATAATTGTCAAAGTCTGCTCCTGTGTTACCGGTCCTTACTGCCTGTTTCAGTCTCCTGTGCTGCGATGACCAACTACAGACACTTGATGAGTGAGGACGTGACGGGTTTATTCTTTCACAGATCTGGAGGCCAGAAATAAAAAATCAAAGTGTCGGCAGGGCCTTGCTCCCTCTATGGGGTCTGAGGGAAAGTGTCCCCTGTCTCTCGTGCGTCTAGAGACAGACCTCTGCAAGTCTCGGCGTTTCATGTTTACAGATGCATCCCTCTAGCCTCAGTTTCCAGCAGCAGAGGACCTTCTTCCCTGCATCTCTGTGTTCAAATGATCCTCTGTTTTCTTTTATAGAGACACCAGTTGTAAGGTGGGGCCCTTCTGAATATAATATGATCTTATTACTTTTACCTATAAAGACCTTTCCATATGAGGTCATTCACAGATTTGAGGGGGTAGGAATGAAACATATATTTCTAGGTACACAATTTATCCCACCACAGGACTTTCCTCGCCCCTTTTAAAATCAAAGTGGAAGCATGTTAGGGTCCGAGACTGAAATGCTGAGACCTCCTTAATACTGTACGAGATTTGATTAGTTTTCTCTGATTTTCCCCTCATGTGTATGTATATGTATTTGTTTTTGCAGTAGAAATAGATATTGCTGGAAACATGTTTCATTCGAATCCTGAAAGATGGTGACTATGTTAAGTTATTAAAGAAAGACAAAGAAAAGAAAGATTATTTAGCTTGACATGGAAATATTTGGAGGGCTACGACTTACAGGAAAAGATGAAAATTTACTTATTCATAAGACCAAGTCTTCCTTGGAAATGGAGTCTGAAAGAATTACACTGATAATTCAATATAATGACTAGGGGATTGGCACCGTATTAAAGGAAAATGGTGAACATGTCACAGAAGGAATCTGAATGACCTTTTGAGTGATACTATGAAATTGTCAGCTTTGAACTCTTAAAATTCTCAGATGCGTAGACCACCAGGCAGGATTAAGAAAGAAAAGGTTCATTCAGAGTATATTTTTGATACATTCTTGATTGTTCAAGTGCCAGTTGACTTTCATAATATGAGAATGGAATAGAAAAGTTAGCTTCATAGTCTCTGTGAGTTTCCTATGCTCTGGTGGATATTTTCCTGAATATTGGTTGAGAGGTTCGGTAACTTTCCAGGGCTCATGTCCATTTGCTTTATTTAACTAACCCGAGTAACTTCCATTGTGCCTTTGCCGAAATGGGCTCCTTTTTTTGTGACTTGTACGCAGAATGACCGTACACTCTTCTCAGGATCCAATGTTCATGTGACTGCGTTTGAAATTTTAAAATCCTTCTTCCAGTTCATCATTTCAAACTGCCGAGTGGAGACTTTCCTTTACTGAGCTCAGACCGGGCTCGCAGCTCTCAGCGCCACTCCCAGCCCACGTGTCCTGTTTGTCCTGGACCGTCTCGTTCTCGCCTTTGATGAATAGGGCGGACGTTGCTTTGGTGGAGTCCTCCCTGTGTCACGATGCAGGCATCTCGTAGGATCCTGACACCTGGATGTTGCGTGGACGACCCAGGACGAGCTCACACGTGGCGGGCGGAGATTTCGAGGTGCAGTTTCTAGAACATGCCTGTGAGTCCCCTTCAGCGTCCAGAGACTCTTATCACTGTGGTGCAGACATCGGAGACGCCTTAGGCGAGCGGGAAGTGGAGAGACACTGGGACTCACGGAGGACGAGAACGAGACACGTTATGACCAGAGTTAGACGGTGTAATATGCAAAATGCACTGTAATTATCAAAATTAATTAGCTCTGCGTAGCGGCTAATTACTGTGACCGCATGACAGAGCCGTGTCCTTATCTAGGTTAAGCATCGTCTTCTCGGGACTGTCGTTAACCGGGTGCCCGCTCCGTGCTCCCAGCGAATGCTCAGGAAACGAGCAGCAGGCAGTGACGCTTCCACCGTGCTGTCGCTCCTTCCCTGCACTCCTTTCTGTGCCGGTTGGTCTCCTTCTGTCCCTTTAGTCTTTGACCCCCTTCCCCCGGTCGCTGCTGGGCTCAGCAGCACGGGACCCTGCTTCTCCATCCTTCGCCTTATCCCGTATGTTCTGTTTGTTGAAATAATGATTCACGCGCCCCTTTGTTCTCCTGTGCTGGAATCTGTAGCCGTCTGCTCCCACGGCTGAAACTCGGTCCCGTTAGCGGCCACCCGCTTTGTAATAAACATCTCCTCCGCCTGGCACACTCAGGTGTGGGTGCCACCCAGCTTCACCCCGGACGGTGCCAGCGGTTCGCAGCTGTTCCGTGTAGGCTGTTTGGATACAGAAATGAACAGGAGGATGGCAGGCGGCTTGTTGGAAGTCAGCCTGCACTTCTTGCTGCCTCAGTTACCTCCTGTCTGATCAGCACTGTCCTCCAGCCACGCTCATCCTCGACGGGTCCTGCAATCCCTCGTCCTGCCCTTCGCACACTTGGAAGCACTTGCTTCAGCACAGAAGTGGACTCCACGTTTGATGAATTTAGAGACTGACCGCCTGCTGAAGTTCAGACGGCGCAGAGAACGTTTTTCAGAAGTCTTACCCATCGTGGGTCACCTCTGCTCTCGATCTGATCACACAGGGAGTTACGCTCTGTGAAGGAGGGACACACCTGAGCTGGTGAGCGCGGGACCATTACTTCTGTGGAGAAGGCAGGGTTAGGCTGCTGCAGGCCTCTGGGCACAGCCTCCTTGTAAACAGAGCAGCAAGAGCACACCTGGTGTGTCTCTGTCTCCAGATACCTGTCTGCTACCTGATTGATAAGCAGGAGGCGCCTGGCCAAGGGGAACTGTGTGAGCACAGTTTCTGTGGCCCAGGCCCTTCTCTGAGGGCTCAGCAGGGCCTTTTCGTGCTTAGGAGCACTGGGCAGCAAGAAGCATCTCGAAGATGTGACAGTAAGTCGGCGGCAAGAAGGATCTTTTTGCACTCAGGGGGGCGCTGAAATGACCAGGCAGGGGATGATTTTGGTGGCCCTCTGCTGGACCATGCGCATCGGTGATTAAAACCTGTCTCTGCTCATGTGCCTGGATGCTCGTGACCCGGGGTCCTTGATTTAGGTGTGGCAGAGATTGTGGGCAAATCTGCAAACGTGGGCTTTGGGAAGAATGGGGACCTAGTGTATTTATTTCCAAAGGAAACAGTCGATACTTTAAATGTGTTTATGTACAAAAGAGAGATGATCTAAACCTGGCACATTTTAGGATTGCCAGCAAATGAGGATTTCTGCGATATACTTTTTCTAAGTTTAGATTCAGAAGAGGTCTCATTATTTTTATAGTTTCCATCATAGTTTGTAGCATGCTATAAGTTTAAAAAATCTTATTTCATTATTTAATGAAAATAAAATACACTGTGGAGCATTTCTGTAAGTATATACTTAATCTAAAGTGCTCATGTTTATATAAATACATTTCATATCAGAGAGGTTATATAGCATATTTCAAATATAAATAGTTTGACTCCTAGTGAAATAATATTGAATGCATTATCATTTTATATGTGATATACAATGTATATTTGAGTTATATATGATATCATATAATTACACAAAATGTATCCACTGAGCATTTTCCTCTTTTTCCCTTATTATATTTGTTGTTTGAGCAGCTCAGAATTTTGCATTTTTATTTTATGTTCTGCATCATCTGCATCATCTAATTTTTAAAATATTTTAAAATTTGTTCCATATTTAAACACCACTGCTCTATAAATCACTTTCTTCCATTTTTAAAAAATGTCTCCAAGGTAATTGCTATTTCCCAGATTAGAAGCTTTTCTATTATTCGAGAATAAATCACAAAAGCTGACAATTGATTAGCTCAAAGCACACTGCATTTCGTTCTCTCGAAAACTTGATTTCTGTATGTGTGTTTCATCCTGTTTGTCAGTGCATCTGTATTTCCAGATGTATTTCGAGCATGTTCTATGAATGCGTCAGTGCCTTGGATAAATGCTTGTAAATTATCTTCAGAATCTGCTCAATCAGTAGCCTGCAGAGAGACAAACAATAGACCTTTCTTTGTTATTTTGCACCTTGTGATTTCATTGGAAATGGCCTTTAAAGAGCTTGACTCAAATCTCACTTCTCTTCTGATATGACTTGGGAGTAAAGCTCTGTATTTGTCTGCAGCATGCCAGACCTAAATTCACACGTCTGCTTTCGAAATGTGACCAGAATTGCTAAGCTTCTCTGTCTTGTTAGCTGGTCTAAAGCTGTGTTGAGTCTGTGCATTTTAACAGCCCCTTGCATTTTGGACCATAAGAAAAAAATGACTTTTATTTTGGTGTTAATTATTTTGAAAAGAACATCATTTAAATGAGAAAACACTCGAATATGCTTGTATTAGAGATCATGATGCTCTGTGTTACCGATGAATCATTTCAGATTTTTTTTTACTGACAGTTTGGAAATCATGTGCTTCTGTTAGTTTCAAGGTCTTGGGGTCTCACTTCAGGTTTTAGTGAGTCGAGAGAAGATTTAATTAGACCCCCCCCCCCATTCTGGGAACGAAGAAGGTAGCACAGTCAGGAGTAAGCAAAAGCAAGTGCGACTTATTGAAAATAGTCACCCTTCAAGAGACAGGACAAGGGTGGGTCACATTGCAAGAGGGGAACTGGCCTTGAGGAGCTTCAAGCTGAGGTTTTTAAAGAGTCTGCCAGCTCTTATCCCTGTGTAGGGATGTGCTGGGGGTGGGACAAGGGTTCTGACTGGCCCGTCTGTGGTTCCCCTTTTACACCCGTTGGAGGACTTCAGATTGGCGCCACTCAGTGTGCTGCCTTTGATGGGAGGACGGCCTCTGTCCCGCCCCTGCTTCCTGCTTGTGGCTGGCTCACTGCCTGGCATTTTGATGACCCATTTATCCTAGAACCACTGAATCCATGTTATTACAGAGCACGTCTGTTCTACGTAATTTCAAGACACGAGCTGTAGACAGCTGAAGACAAATGTCACTTGAATTGGTTTTCTGTTCTCGAAGGCGGTGGAGAATTGCTGAACTCGTTCTGCTGCATATACCAGGCGCTCTTTGGAGACGTTTTTCACTCCTTGAAATCAGAGGAGTGGGAAGGGTGTTAGCACATGGATGGTCGTTTTCCAGGTGACGCTCAGCAGCATCCCGCCCTGGTTCGGCCTCAGACAATGACAAGATGCTGGAGGTGGCGGTGAATGTTTGAATGGCCCTGGGGTTTTGTGTCCGAGCACTGGATGGCAGTCATTTCTCTGCCTGCTGGATGTCGTGTGTCATGGGCTGCTGAGCAGTGTGGCTGCATCATTTAGTCGATGCTGTAAACAGCTGCTGAAAACAAGCTGGTCATAACTGAGATAGTAAATGATATTTCAAAAGGTATTTGTTGCTTTGCCGTAGGTGTCTTAAATTGAGAAATCAAAATTCAGTCATTCCAAAACTTCACTCTTTGGTTGCTCATACTATTCCTGGGTTAATTATGATCATAAATGTCTATATTGTTTATTATCTATTATTCTTCCATCACACTGATTTGTTAAGTATTGGTACTCAGGTGCCGTGCTGTTTCAGATCTTACTCCTCTCTAGAAAATTAGCATTCAAGCCAAATGGTTCTAGGTGAGTCAGATTTTCAATAAGAATTGTGGGCAGAAGATGTGGGCCAAAACCCCATTTCCATCATTTTATGTAAATGATCACACATGCACACGTGCACACACATGGACACACACAGATGACAAGTGTACACACATATGCACACACACATTATTTTATCTTTCCAGCAGTCAATCTCTCTTGCCTTCAATGTCTGAGAAAATTTAAGACTTCGGGCTTAAATGCCTTTAACTACTAATAAACTATTGATGTTTTCTCCCACCTTTTCACTGCCTCTCTTCCCTTCTTAAAGAGTGTTTGTTCTCCTGTATAACTTAAATCTTCCCACATCCTCCCTGGCGTTTATGAGCTGATGAGGGCCTCCTTCTTCATGTATTCACCTCTTATTTTCAGGATCTTTATATTCGAGTTTTCCTCAGTGTTCAGTTATGCCCTGGGATCTTCCATTAGTTAAAAGAAATTCAAACCTATTTGTCACTCTGTGGCACTTCTGATTTTCATAGTCCAGCTTCCCTGGGAACAATATGGTTTTGCTAACCTTGACTTGTCACCATGGTCACTTTTCCTTGTGTCCACTCATGCCCCCTAGATGTCCTTACCCAAGAACACGGAGGACCTCTTCCTGCAGTCAGCAGGTGCATCTCATTTACTTTCCTTCTTTCGCGTGATCTAAGGCAAGTTGAGTCAAGAAGGAAATGAGACATGCACCCAAGTTTGATCAAAGGTTATTTTTGTTGGCTCATCAGAGTGTGGACATGAAGGAAGCTCTTCTGTCTCCTCATCCTTGCTGGTGAGCACTGAAGAAAAGAACTCTTGGTCCCCAGCCACGGCTTTGTTGAGGTATAACTGACAAAGCTGTGTGTTTTAAGTGTAAAATGTGATAACTTGATACAAAGATGTTTTGTGAAATGGTCGCCATGTCAGGTTAATTAGCACACCCATCACCTTCACCATTATTGTGTGTGCGTGTGTGTGTGTGTGCGTGCGCTGAGACAGCTCAGCATATACTCTCTTAGCAAGATTTAAGTTTACAACATGATGCTCTTATACAGCCGCCGTGGTACTTAACCCCCAGCATTCATGCCGTCGCATGGCGGCTGGGACGCGTGGCCTGCTTGGCCCAGGACCCCACCTCCGTAGCTCCCAGTGAGGACCATTCTGCACTGCTGTGACTTCAGCTTTTGCGGTGCTTTTCTAAACCAACCGCTGCCTAAGCTGCCCCATCATGAATACCTGTGGCAAAACCCATCTCATCTGTCTATCCAGACTCAAAATGTCCACATTGATGAAGCCCATAGAAGTGGGTTTCAGAAAACCAGGAAAAATAAGGGAAACAGAAAACAAGTGTCCGTCATTCAAAAGCAAATGGGGAGGATTTCCATTTCAGCTCGGGCAGGCAGGGTCGTCCTCACTGCTGGCCTCGCTGGAGAATGCACTGAACCAGCGGAAAAGCGGTGAGTTTTCTTGGACCCAGCGGAGAGCCGAGGTTGCAGCCAGGCGACTCCAGAGCCGAGCTCTGCTGTCTGGAGCGGAAGCCTCGGCGACACGACAGCAGTGCCGATCCTGCTGAGGCTGAGAGGAGACCCCAGGGAAGAGTCAGAGACCTCATGGGGCTACAGGCTGAGGGGCCTCCCACTTCCTCTGGGTGCCCACCAGCTGTCACAGGGGAGACCCAGAAGGGACCCTCTGTGGCTCTGGCAGGGACAGGCCAAGGGCAGTCGCTGAAATTTGTCCAGAGCTCTTCACAAAAGCCTGTTTTCCGGGGCAGTGCATCCCCCCGGAATCGCCCCTCCGCTGTCTCACCGAAGGGACGGAGGCTCCGGCTCCGACGGGCTCCAGCTTTCGTGAAGGTCCTGGTGCAGGACACGGCCCTGTACAGTGTCCCGTGTCGTCCTCACTGGAAGGCAAAGTGCAGAGCAGCTCCAGAAGCCGAAGCTTTCATCCTCCAGAGCGGGAGCAGGGCTGCCTGCGGGACGGCTGCTTGGAGGCCGGGCGTGACGCCTGCCTGACGAGCCTGCCTTGTCCCACGTGTACGGGAAGCCGAGCACGCACACGCCTGTCACACAGATCAGGCACGTGCGTGTGCACGGCATGCAGACCACACACACACACAAGACCACATGCAAACACGTGCACACGGGCACAATGCACACGTGCACACGCACACGTGACTTGTGTGCCCAGGCACACAAACATGCGTCTCTGTTCACACATCAACACACACACACACAAACACGCAACAGCAGGCCTGTCGAAGGGGCAGAGGAGTCGAGTGGCAGAGTTTCCAGTGTCTACACATGGACCCCAGTGAAGAATAGAATAAAGACGTGTTGGGTTGTAGCCGAAGTGAATGAAATAAGCCCGTGTGCGCCCATGTGTCTGAATGGGTGGGGCCCCTAGACAGGTCTGCAGTGCAGAAAAGCCCCGAGCGGAGCCTGCAGACCCTCCGCCTCAAGAAGCGGGTGCAGAGCCCCCTCCTCAGATGCGCTGCTCAGTGTGCGGCGTGGAGAGCAAGAGGGGGCTTCTCAGACACGCACAGACCACGTCAGCCAGTGGGGGCGGCCGGCTTCCGCAGTGAAGAATGTGAGGTGTGACACCTGCACGGGGCGTGATGAGAAGGGTCTCTGCTCCCCAAGACACGGCACCCCAGGCTGAGCAGAGGGGAGCCCCTCGCAAGCCCCGAGGTGGGGGGCAGTCTGCAAACACGTGACAGGTGCCTGGATAGGCTTTCAGGTCCCTAAACAAGGGAGACAGGGTCACAGTCAAGAGCCTAATGGAGATGATGGAAAACAGCGCAGGTGGGAACGCGAGCACAGTCAGGTCAGCTCATTGCCAGGCGCTGGTGGTGACGGTTGAAGGACCAGATGCTCACGACATGGTCGGGCTGGGGCGCGGTGCCTGGGACACTCGGCGCGTCTCCACAGCTTTTCTATCAATCTAAAAGTGCTCTAACGGTTTTAAACACCTTTCTGTAAAACTCTGGGTTTTCAAACGAATTATATATATACACCTTTTTATGTTTCAGAAGACCGGGGAAGGGATATTTGCTCATTGTGACTTGAGAATATTATTCTCGAAATCAATAGCTGTACCTTCCTTTTTCTTGTTCATAAAATTTCCGTTGAAAATATTCAGACCAGCGTTTCCTAGGGGAAGGTCCCCACAGGGCTGCTTTTCCCAGATGACCTGTGTGCGAGCCAGGGGAACACATGCTTGAAGAGGTTACAGACTGAATAGGGTGAGGTCGCCATAAAGACAGGGGGCCTAACATGTCGGCGCTGACTTTGTCAGACAGTCATCACAGCTGTTCTGAACTGGTAGTTATTGTAAAAGACATTTCATTAACACAGTGCTTATTCACATTTAAAAGGGTTTATCCTGTTAAAGCTTGAGACGAGGTTGGAGATTGCCTTTTTATTTTATTTCTATTTTTAAAATTAATTAAGAAACATTGCATCCTACCACTATGGAGGTGCAAGGTGGCATCACTGTAATTCAACATCTGTATAGACCCATTAACTTTACCCGCAACGGTCTAGTTCTTCATTCCTCAGAGAACTGACCCTCCCCTTTCCCTTCTTCGGACCACTCATTTGTTTCTATTGACTGGCTCTCTCTTCTTGATTCAGTGCATTTGTTTCCCAGGCTTCACCATCTACCACGTAAAGTCAGACAATGCTGTTTGAAAGAATGTATGAATTTGAATTGTAGAGGAAAATAATGATGTAAAACAGGATTTAAGGTTTGGTAACTCAGTGACTTATTAAATACATCAAAATAGTGGTGTAAGACCGACAGGACAGACGGGTAGTTTAGACAATGTCAAGGAGACAAGCAAATAGTAAAGGAGACTTAACAATGAGATGCAACCTGCTTCTCTGAAAGCTCACGTGATGTTTGCTTGGCTGGCCTGCAGAGGAGGGAAGCCGGTGGGCGCAGGCAAGTAGGCAGGCAGGCAGGAAAGGAGAGGAGGAAGTAGCCTTTTTCCTTCATTCAGCTGCTCATTTTGCTTGTTTCCTTGGCCCCGTCTTGCAAACTTGGGTCCCTGAGCTTGACATGGACCACACTGGAGCGTCAGACCTGGTGTGTGAGGCACCAGCGCACACCCAAGATTGTATGTTCCTGTAGTAGTTACACGTGGTCTTTATCTTTGGAATTGTTTCTTTTGAGGAGTGACTAGAATGATTCCTCCCTTTACTGAAAATATTACAAGAATGCTATAAGACATCTACTATTAGTAATATCTTTAACTCATACCTCATCAAGGAAGCAAAATAGATTTTGAAATATGCATTTAGTTGAAATCAACCTTCCCGAAATGCATTTGCTTGGTAAATGCTAAGAAAGCAGATCGTCTTAGACGTGCTTACATCTGCTTCTCGGAAGCTCCTGTCACCTGACTGCGCTCCTGTAGGACAGTTCTGAAGACAAGTCCCCTCTGGGCCATCTGATGGAGCCCAGAAAATGACAGTGAGCTGGGAAAGAGTGAAGATGCACATCAGCTTGCACAAGGTAGTAAGAGCTGCTTTCTTTCAGATTCTGCTACCTGAGTGGTGACTCCAAGGGGCACACCCAGGGAAGCAGCTCTGCCCAGACACTGGTGGACTATGTCACTGTGTGCTTTGCAGGGATGGCATGTTGCCGTCTCAGACAGTAGTTTTCACTTCTGTCACAAGTAAACTGAAGTGGGAAGATCCACAGGGAGTCTCATAAAGCGCTCGATGTGTCCCCGCAGGAGAACTGCCGTAGCCCACGGATTGCCTGCAGAGACGCGTGGGGAAGATCTGAGAACTTGCTTAGGGAGGGAATGCGTGTTTCTCAGTCGAACCTACGAGACGCTAGACACTACCTCCATGCATAGTTATTGATGGAAATAGCCTCTGTCTCTAGGATGTTCTAGTCATGCAAATATTGGAAGAAGTGACAGATGGTCCAGTCCAAACCCTGGTTGAGAAAGGCTGTGGCTTTTTGCTCCATGGTAATTCAACTTAGAACCTGATCTACTTCTGTAGGGTTGAATCCAGCTGGAGACATTTCCTGAAATAGAAAAACCATGTAATATTCACCAACAGCTCTGGAACGAGGAACCCCCTTCCCCATCTGCTTATCCCAAGATGGAGACATCTCAGTGTGGTTGACCTTGAACTTGGAAAGTGCCTTCCCTGTCAGTGGCACTAGACTGGGTGCAAATTAGTGAAAGACAGTAAGTAGGAGACCTGAAGTGAAGATGCGCCACCCTTAACTGGGGGATTCAGAGGGGTGGGTGAAGACATCTTAGGAGGTAATACTGGTTGGAGTGAGTCTCATTTCCCTACAGGTAGGGCTAACCAGTCTTAATGCCAGAGTAAGTCTCTCCGCCAAATGTTGGGGAATTCAGAAGAAGAGCGTTCTGACTGGGACAAACCAAAAGGACCCGTGGCACTGACAGGGCATGGACTATGGCACATAATTTCTATGTGCTGCTTAATCATTGGCAAGTTAAGACTCGGGACAAATGCAGCCATTTATATTAACCTGGAAACAGAAAATAAGAGAGTGCATGTGAAAGGAATGATGTCGGGAATGTGTGATAAAACGAAGACCCATTTGAATGGATTCCCTTCAGCTGCCTGAGTGTAGAGAACACAGAGGCAAGTAGTGTGGGACAATGCAGCAGATTAAAGTACTTACCCTTTCCTCTGAAATAACTTTTAGAAAAGACCTGGGGTCAAACTTTAAAGACTCTAAGTCAGGGGAGAATGTATATATGAATAAATAATATATCTGGTCGACATGGGTTTTTTCAACTAAAGAAAGCAAATTCTTTGAAAACCCAAAATGATGTTACCAAATCCACCTTTCAGGATCTTTTGTCAAGTCAACCAAGAATTGGAAATGGAATAAATATTGAAGTTTAACTTGTAAATATAACCAAAGCAAGGGTGTGATCGTAGTTTCCCTAGGACTGTAAGGGTGGTGACAGAAATGAGGTAACTTGGCCAGAAAAGCAAGGCAAAACAGCAGTAGTGGCTGTAGATTTCTGACACCACTGTCCCTCACTGGGACAATGAAAGCAGTTCCCTGAAAGTGCTCTTTCTCCACGTTGAAGTGAAGGTTCTCAGACTCAGCAAACACGGGTTCTAGAATTTCTTGGTCAGATACTCACCATCCCCCCTGCCCTCATTGTTAAATGATCAGTGGGTAGTTACTAGGGGTTCCAGGCTTCCTGTAGTTGGGGTACATCCTAGTGAGACCTCTACACAGGATACCTTGAACTTGATGCCTACTTGGCAGTGGTCGTGGAGTTTAGACAAGGGGCTTGTGCTCAGTGAGATGCCTCAGGAGAACACTGGCTCCATGTGATTTAGTCAGAGGTGGTGTGTGAAGAAACCAAGCAAACATGTGAATGGAAAAAAGCAAAAATAGACTCTTAACAAATGAACGAATCAAGCAACAATAGACTTTTACTCAATGAAAGCAAATCAGTTGCTGTGGGAAGATAAGGGGCAGGGTGGGTGGGCCAGCTGGATAAAGGGGAGTCATTGTCTAGAGAGGGAGACACTGAGCTAGTGGAGAACCAGTGATCCTCTACAGATGTGGGTGTGCTGTATGCTCACCTCTAACCTTTATAACGTGAGCATGCCGTGTGCCTTCATTCAATTAATTTAAATTAAAAAGTGATCGATACTAAGAAAAATAGAAACCGGAGGGTAAAAAGAAGATGGAGAAATCAGATTCAGAAGGAGAACCAGAAGTTTGTATTGTCATGGACATTAAGGAGAAATTGCTTTGAGTCTCTCCTTGTGTCCCCAGAGAAGTAGAATGAACAGACATCCGTCATTCATGGGAGAGCAGACTCTCACAGCATGGTGGCCTGTCTCCTGGCTGTGGCAGGTTAACACTGGAGTAGAATATTCTGGACCGAAAGGGGTGAAGAGACAGGTGCTGGACCTCTAAGGCCCTAGACACAGAAAACAATTAAAGGAAGACCAGAAAATGTCATTCTGAATGTATTGATTAATAGACACAGAAACATTTGTATTTCTCAGGATACTGAGAACACAATGTTCAGATTAGCAAAATAAGCTTTCTTAAGAGCAGATTAAGCAAACTGGTGTTGGAGGCAATAAAATGAGTGATGAATGGGAAAGGAAGCAACTGCTCATTGAATTCATGGCCTTCGTGAATGCTTGCTCAGAACCCCCGTGTGGACCCCGCAAAGCCGTTAGGTGCAGGCATGAGTGGAAATGTAGGCATATCGTAATATAATATAAATGCAATGTACTGACTCAGTGATTTGCTCAGTCCCCTGAAATTATGTCAACTTTACCCTGAATGTATGGAGCCCTGCTTTCTCTTCGTAGTTTTTTTTTTCTCAGAAACTCCAGAGAGAATTGCTTACGAAATTATATCTTTTAATTGGATGGCTGACCTTTAATTATATTCTAGAGATTGATTTAAATGTTACTCAAGCTAGCTCAGGAGATAATCGTTAACTTGTCCCAAGTTTACTTCTTGCATTTGAATGTATTAGATTCAAAACTTGCCACAGCCCCCAAAAGAATGCCATGCCTTTGCATCTTGTCTCGTTCTTTTTGTTTTGGACAAATACTTTTCAATGTAATTTTCATGCAAGTTTATTGTAGAAAACCTACAGCGCCCTTAAGTAAGATGTCACTCATAATTCCATCTAAGAGAGAGAGTCACTGAATATGCTTGGATGTATTACTTCATCAGTCTCTCTCTGCTCCTCTTCCTCACCTGTGCAAAGTTCATACAGAATTGATCTGAGACCACATTTACATCTTAGTGACCTTATGTTTTTTTTTAAAGGAAAGATGCAGGCAGGAGGAGAAAGGAGGAGGAGGAAACAATTTATTTTATTTTTATTTAGTTGTTCACACTGGACCTGGGACTCAGACCCAGGGGTATGTGACCTGTGCTCCTTTGGGAAGAGGGGATTGACCTCACTGCTGCTCCACCAGGGCACCTGGTAGCTTTCTTTTTATAAACGTTATCTTTACTTCTTTCTTAACCTTTCCCTCTACACATAATGTTTAGTAATATGCAGTGGCATCTTATAATGTTTTTAATAAGCACACCTTAATTTTAGACATTTTATACAGATTTTCACTACCTTTTCTATTTTGTGATACTCATTTCATAATTCCCGTAAATGTCTCATGAGACGTATTTTATGCATGTCATTATTTCTTTTCATTTTTGATTTGTATCTGTCCAGCATGCCCATGTTTTAAATAGTCAGATAGTTTTATAGACTGTTTGTAACTTGTGAACTCATCCTTTCAACCTTCCCTTTGACTGTTCTTCCCAGAGACAAGTGCTTTCAACTCCTTTGGATGATGTTTTTCTGGGTTTTTTTTTTTTGCACCCCCCAGTATTTTTCAGACTAAATAATTATACTTATAGCTGTACTCACCTGCAATTCTGTGATTTCCTTTCTTGCAGGTTATCTTTTCTCAGCCCAGCCTGTTACTTACGGGGCTGTGCTGCCGCACATACATATTTATATGCTCTCAGACTAATCATGACAGACCTCGGGGCATTTGCAGATGGCGCCGTGCAAATGTGCTCCAATATCATTTCAGCTGTTATAAAATTTTAACTGGTTGTAATGCAGGTTTTTAATTTTTTATCACCATAAAAATTTGCAATCGTGAATATCTCAAAGTATACTTTAATCATCATAATGACTTAATACATAGCTCCTTAATGAATAAATGGATTCCCCAGCCATAGTGCCTCCTACATTATCAGCCAAGAAATCTAGAATCTGAAGGGAAGTTCTGTGCTTTTAGTTTTCTCACTCTGTTTAAACAAAGGAATTCGTGGACACACCTTTGCTTGAGACCAAAGACGTGAGAATGTTCTGCTCTGGTTCCCTGAGCTCTCGTGGTCGGGGCCAGGTAGCAGCTTAGTCCTCTAGTCCTCCTCACGTGCAAGGTCCCGTACCCTGAAGGGGGACCTGCCCTCTCAGCCCCATGCTCCGGTGGTCATCAGGGCAATTTACTCGGTCACAGCTTTCTGCCTGAAATCCAGGAGCACACCCTGCCTGAAATCCACTCTCCTTGACTGTCACGGACTTTCTAAAATGGTATCTCCTGTGAGCGTGGGGGAAAGAAAATCCGATGGTTTGGGCTCCTGAGGTTTAAGAGTCTCTTATCCAGTTATTTTTGTGGAACAAATAATTCAGAGTAGAACAGCATTTCTGCCCAGGGCCTATGTCAGCAGTAATAAGACTGTGATGCAAGGAGGGTGGGAGTGGGCACTTCACAGCCTGTGATGTTTCCCTTCCCGATCCTAGTGTCATCTGCGGTCATTTCAGGGATCCATTTTTTTTTTTCGGTGATTTTAGGTTTCATTTTAGGTGGATGCATGGGTTTGCCTGTCTTTTCAAAAAACAGTCTCTGTCTTTGTTCTGACTTGGTTAAAGGTTTAATGGTTCTTTGGAGTTTATCCTTGAAGACACAGTTCAGAAATGTTGGAAACGTGTCTTCTCATTCTTGTATAATTAGTTGGAAGCAATAGAGAAAGTTCTGTCGTACTTTTCCTGGGTCACAGGCTCGGAGGCAGACTCTTGAAAAAATAAGTAGTAACTTATCTGGAAATAAATGAGTTGGCCACATTTCCAAGGATCTCATTTAGAGGTCCCTGCAGGTTTCCACATGTGCTTGTTACATCTGGCCCGTTTGCGAGAGAGATTTATAAAGATCCTCTTCTCCATCTCAGAACGCGTTTCATTTTTTTCAATGATGGTAATAAGGTAGGTTCTGTTATTTGTTCTGATGACATACCTTTAACCATGGGAAGCTCACATATTCTGGGAATGACATTTACTAAGTTGTTTCTTTTTTATCTTTTATCAAAGTGATTTTATTTCTTATGGCTGGTTTTGTCAGCTGTACGGTATGGTAAAGAAAGAAGGGAAAGTAATCAGATGAAATCTGCCATCTTCAATATTTCAAGGCTCTCTGGACCCACTGCCCCTTCTCTCTTCCCAACTCTTCATCCTTTTCCTTTCTTTTCAGGATTTGAACTCAATCTGAACCAAAAACTGCTTACAGAGAAGGGTGGGTGATTTAACAGATTATAGTTTAGAGTTGTCTTTGCCAATAGTATGCTCACTGATATTCTTTCTCTTCTAATGACTTGTCTCAGTGAAGCTCTAATTTACTGAGCGCCCACAGCATGTTAACTATGGGTGGGGTCCAGACAGACTCCCACTGAAGGTAACTGGCAAAGGCATTAGATACTGAGAGTTGGTTCCACTTTGCAAAATGAAGACTGGAGCTGGGTGGTTTGATCTTGGTCACAAAACCAGTAAGGGGAACCAGATAGCCAGGCCCTGAGGGTTACCCATCTTTTCAGCACGCCAAGCCACCCTGGTCCATCCTTCCTTCCGCCCACCCTCCTTCCGACTTCCGCCCGCCTTCCTCCCATCCAACTTGGCCGTCTTGTCCTTTTTTGCAGCTCTAAGCTCTAATATGTTGTTTTCCATTTTCTAATACTCTTACAAAATTTATTGTTTAATCAAGGCAAGATAGTGGAAATACATAATTAAAATGTTGTAGACTTTTTCTGTGTAAGAAGTCCCCGTTTAGACTTCTTGTTCTTATCGAAGTATGTCTTGTCTTGAAATGTATGCGTCTTACTTATTTAATTAATATGAGACTCCCTGAGTAGCCCAGCAGTGACTATTCATTTCCCAAACTGAGCATTTTTGGTCAAATGCACTTGAAAAATTTGGGAATAAACTTTAATTGCTTTTTAGTTTGATAGTTGATTTTTAATGCAGGGTTAGTCAGAGAAATTAATGCTAATGTTTCTCAGCTTTATAAAATAGAGTATAAAATATTTCCCAATAAAATTTTCAAACAATTTCAAACTAATCACTTTTGTAATGTATTTGATGGTTCTATTTGAGGAAAAAAAGCAAAGAAAACGAAGTTAAGTTGTATCAGCCTTTTATAGTTTATCATGCCTGAACACAGCATTTCAAATAAATCATTTTTAAAATGTTTGCTTGCTCCTCTAATTTTTTGCTAAAATTCAC
Source organism: Solenodon paradoxus (assembly GCA_004363575.1). Lineage (NCBI taxonomy): Eukaryota > Metazoa > Chordata > Mammalia > Eulipotyphla > Solenodontidae > Solenodon > Solenodon paradoxus. Next base: position 55,323 of record RJWH01004145.1, on the reverse strand, counting down.
TATGCATCTTAATATTAACAAAAAACATAACCCCATTTTTGATAGGTAAAGCACTTGGAAAGATGACTCAGAAAAGTAATACAAATGGCCATAAATGTGTTAAGGAGTGAGAGCTTTTAATACATTATACACTGTTAAGTTTTAAGAAGTTATAACCTTGCAATGTATTTGCAGCAAATCATCACATGATATACCTTAAATTTACACAATGCTATTTGTCAGTCATATCTCAATCAAGTTGACAAGAAAAGAGAATACATTCAAATAATGAGCTCACATTTCAAATAAGACTCTCAGAGATGTGTTCGTCTGGGTTTGACATTCCATATTTAGTTCTACCCAGGGTTAGAAAACTGTGTCCTGTGGGCAAAATACAGCCCACTGCCTGTTTTTGTATGGCTCATAAGCTAAAATTGTACATTTTAAAGTAGTTTGAAAGTAGCGAAGGAAGAATATTTTGTGACCTGTGAAAACTATAGGAGTTTAGCACCGTAATGGAAGTTTTACAACAACAAAGCACAGAACAAAACCAAGTCCTAAAATGTCAGAGTTCAGATACATCTACGTATATAATGTAATGATTATGATATGTAATTTTATATTGTTAGTACTTTACTCACTTTTAATGACTTCTCAGCACCTGAGGTATGCTGGACCTTGTATCAGATCTGAGAGGCAGAGCAACATCAAAGCATTTCTTCTCATGTTTGACATCTAATGGGATAGTGTCAGTGAGTAAGTGAGTGTGTGTTTGCACCACGGGATCATAGCATTCAGTGTTAGAAAATGCGAGCAGAGCAAGGTGATGGGTGTCAAGTGGGATGACGTTTGGGGACAGGGAAATTCCATAAGACTCGAGAACAGACTGTTAGGAACAGTCACGCAAGACCCAAGCCAAAAGCTTTCAGCGTGTTGGAGCAGCAGGTCAGCAGGAAGGCTATGAATGGTCAGTGGGCATGACGGGCTGGAGAGAGGTGGGATCCAAGTGTCTCAGATCCTCGAAGGCCTGAGTTGATCTACATTCCTGATCTCTGGCCTCACAGTACAATTCGTCTGTCAGAATTACAAAATTGCAATGTGAGAATAGCACGTTTTCTGACCTGAAATGATGGGGTGTGTGTTCTCTGTTATAACCTTCAGTGTATCCTGCTGACACATGGATACACAATTTTCAAAATGAAGAGGAGAAGCCACCTACTCTTAAAAAATACACAACATCCACTCACAGAATGTTTTTTCCTATCATATTAAATGCCAGCATTTTTATATGCCAATAGAGTAGTTTGTGTAAGGAATTTGAGGACTGGGTCAATATCTACTCCTCACTCCTGTGTGACTCTTATCAGAATCTACTCTGCTGTAATAGTGCTGAATTCTAGCTGTGTAAAACCTTCTCCATTTATGAGTTGGTGCTCTCGTGTGAAGAGATGTTTCTTCTCCTCTATGCAGGTAATTACTTGTTTATTGATATGAGAATGGACTTATGGCTTCGGAGCTACAAATTGATAATAAAAACCTGATAAACATCCCCTGAACCAGGTGATCAAAGTTAATCTCATTGGTGCTGGGACCAAGGGACATACTATGCCTCTGATGTGACCCAGTGGGAAGAGCATGCCATATCCTCTGTGGTTTGTTGTCACAAATCTTATTGAAAAGACAGAGGAATGTCCTTCAGATTGGAGGAGACCAAAAAAACAAAGACAGCAGTGTATTGGGATACTCTCTGTTGCTTACTGAGCCATGGGAGATGGCTCTCAGGGAGGCCACTGAGAAGACCAATGAAGTTTGGTTATGGATGATGCTTTAGAGAATAGTGTCTATTAATGATAACATTTATGATTTTGGTAACTTTCATGTGAGAAAATGTCCTGTTCTTATGAAACACATATGAAAATATTTCAGTACAAAGAGACACAGTGCTTGCAACTTACTTTTAAGATCTTTAGGAAAACCGAATGGGAGAATAAGAACAAAAGTAGGAGGAAGTAGTTGGTGATTTGGTTTAAAGCATGGAGTTCATTTTCTAGGTTTGCTTTAATAAAGTATGTCAAGCCGGATGGCTTAAAATGACAGAATTGTTGTCTCACACTTCTGTAGGCCAAAATCAGTGTTGACAGGGCTATGCTCCCTCTAAAACATCTGAGAGGAGACTTTTAGTCTCTCAAAGCTTCTAGAAGAGACATCTTCACATGGCCATCTTCCCTCTGTATCTGCGTTGACGTCCAAATGCCCTTCTTATAAGAAAACCCGATATATTGGTTGCTCCAGGATGACCTTGTCTTAACACACCTAATTACGTCTGCAGCTGTCCTGTTTCAAATGAGAAAATGCTCACAGCTACTAGAGGTGAGAACTTCAGTGATTTAGTGAATGAGAGATTCCTGTCTGGGGGGAATGATATGTTTGAATCCCATGTCTCATATTCCAAAAGCGTAATGTAGGATGAATTGGAAGAGAGGAAAGGCACTATCCAGTCCTCCGCTGCAGAAGGTACTTGTGAATTTGCCGTTGGTTTTTTGCATATAGAATTGCTTACTTTCATCTCCTTGAGGAAGACCAGTTGTGGGGTGATGTGCTGATTTTCTTCAAGTCAAACAGGAGGACCTTCCCCACAGTCTGTGTTGCACAAAGGCAAACTTTCTGTTGAGATGCTCTTAATAGTGCCGGTTTTTCTTAACCTGGAATTTCTTCTTTGACACAAATGATAATGACCCCTGTCACTCATGTGGTGATTAGGTGTAGGGAGGTAAAGCCCAGAAGTTCTCTCTCTCTCTCACTCACACCCACACACTTAGGCCTCAGGGTTTCACAGGCATCAAATGGAAATGAGTTGTCTTCAGTTAGACAACGTGTATGTCTTCCACCTCTTCTTAACTCTATCTGCGCATGTGCTGCTGTTAATCCGTATGTCGTTTTAAAGTACACTGTTCAGTTATTTTTGAATATTTAAGCTTTAGACCATTTGTAGTCATCACTAAAGCTGCTGTCCCTGAATCCTAAAATAAGTGTGGGCTTGGATATTCATTACCCTGTATTTGAAATTCAACTCTAAGACCCTCCATGTGTCTCACTCTTGGTAAACAAAATGGCGCGCGCAGTCCGCCATGCACTCTGGCACCAAGCACACGAGAGAGCGTCACTGTCCTGACCGTGTGGAACCACGATCCAAGGAGACCGTTCAAGTAATATGTTGACCAGCTCAGGAATGTTTTCTCTTGGCTTTTATATTTGTAGCTGAAACATCAGAAATATCATTGTAGTGTGGACACTTAATAGAATGAAATTTGAAATGTAAAATGAACATTGTTTTTACAAAAAGACATTTAAGCACATTGTGTCTTGGAAGAGAAAACTTATATTTTAGAAGACATGTTTTTCCCATTTTCCTATGAAAATGGACAATGTCAAGAGTGATATTTTTGTTGAATCGTTTGCTAACTCTAACGTGGTAAAATAAGAAAATTCATTGGACAGTCCTGCATGCTTGAAAGCATTTTTAACAAATAAGTCCTAAGACAATACCTTATAGATACGACCAATCCCCAGCCCCACAGCCATCCCTTTCTGTACACTAGAAACCAGGCCATCCCGATGGTGTGGAGAGATCTTCTGACGTTTTGAGGCAAAAACCTGCTTTGCAAGCAGGAGCTCAGCTCCTGAGTTCCAATGAAACCCATTAACAACCCACATCAGCTTCTGAATTAGCCAGATGAAGACTGATAGTCAGCCATGCATCTCATCAATGTATTCGCTTTCATCTTCCAGCACATGAAATAGGGACTCCTGAAATCGAATGCACTCATCCAAGGGGAGACCAACTTCTCTCTGCTGGTGCCTGTGGGTTTGAGAAGTAAATAAAGCCTCCGCAGCTGCTGCTTGTTTGAGTCAGTCAGGAATAGGAATACTTGTCTCTACGTGCTGCTCATTTTGATTACATCCTGGTTCACGTAGGGGGAAACTGAGGCACAGAAACTTTCAGGACTTTTCCCTAGGTCAAAGCGCAAACAAGCCAGAAAATGAAGCTTTGGACCCAGGACTGATCATAATCATTCAGACTCTGAAGACTCTGAACCTGGTGGTTCTCTCTTTGTACAAGAAAGGCACCTGCAGACTCCTGTGTTCCAGTCCACTGTCTGCAGACAGAAGACACAATCCCACCTACCGAGAGAGTTTGAACAAGAAAATATCATAATTAGCTAGTTAAAGACCATTTCTCAGTGGAGGAATGTGAGCAAGAAGTCCTGTTGTACAGAGCAGTGGCTCTTTGAGAGAAAATGAAGACTGTTCAAAAAAGGGAAAATGCAAGGAACTGAGATTTGTGTCTTTGGAAAGGATGCCAGTGTGGTCCAGTGGATGGAGGGGAAATCCGCAGGGATCCAGGACAGGTCCTACCATTAGGAAGCCACTTTCTGGGTGCTTGTGAACCCCACTGGGAAGCTGCCTTCTTCAAGAAGAGCAAATCTCTCTCCAGGCATATTCTCTCCGCATAAAAAGTTCTCCCGTTTATTTTTGTTGTTTTTGTTAATATATGACTCAATTCTATTCCCATTGCCTTGCACCCACATGTTAAGTATAGTTAAGATTCTATCTGAAATATTTATGCAGTAGAAGGAAGAGAATAACCTGATTATCTCCCACCTATTAGGATTGAAATCAGTAATGACACTCTGTAGTTCTGTGTCTTAACTGATTCTTTAACAATTGATACTTGGGAAGGAATGCAAAATTTTATTCTCCCAGCCTGAGACTAAAGCAAAAGAATCATTAGCAAGAATATTACTTAAGAATATTGCCTCAAGCAATTTCCTTTGAAACTGAATAAAATGAAATTCGATGCACTAAGAAGATCGTTTGAAGTCTTGAGGCCCTTACAATTCCTTGCTTTCCTTAGGTAAATAGAAACCGGAGCTCTCTTGATGTGAGTGGAGAAAATGTGTTGGGGGACATGCAAGATGTGAACTGTTTCATCACATCAACCTACTGCTTGGTTTTCACACTATATTTGGAAGCATCCTTAGGGGAAACCTGTGCAGACTTACTAATATGCAGCAAAGCTGTTGCTAGCATATCTGCAAAACATGTAAATACATTTTAGTCAGACATAGAAAACAGCAGAAGGCAAACTTACAGTTTTATACATAAAACTATGCGTGTGATGTACCTTTTTATATCAAGTTACAAAGCTGGGTATTACTTTACATCCCAGACTCTCGCCCCCTAGAAGGGACAGTCACTCTTCCAGCGTCTTCCTGGGTTGGTGACAGTGACGGGGAGGTTGCGGGGCCTCTGGACAGTGGGCGCATGTCCACGCCACGGCCTGGGAGAAGCACTGGAAACCATGTCTGTAACGTTTATAGGCCTCATTAAAGACTGTGGACAAGGGAGACAGTTTACGTGACCCCGTTTTTAAGAGCCAAAGCAGGTCCGCGTGCCCTTTCACCGAGATGGGCCGCAGGAGAGTCAGACGTGCTGAGAGGTACTGGACGCAGGGCCCTTGGAAAATGAAAGATGCCATCGCTGGTCTACGAAATGCACTCATTTCCACAGATCCTGCTTTCGGCCAGGAAATGCTTTCAGGAACGATGAACACTAACCTGAAATCACTCGTCCAAGCCCTGATTGAGGCATCCTGATGTGAGAGCAGCTCTGCAAAGGAGCCCTATGCCAAGTGGGGAGCTGGAAGACGTCACAGGTGGGGGGTGAAGGGTCGGGGTTCATGGAGGAGGTCACCGGGTCACCCCTGAAGGCCAGGGCTCTTCTGCTGCGGTGGGACCTTCGGGTCACAGGGCAGCTCTCAGCGGCGGACCTTCCGGTTAAGTGCACGGAATGAGGGACGTTGTCAGGATTTCTCCCGGGTCAGCGGGTATCTTTGGAGGCTCAGGGTGTCACACAGAGTCTCCCACATTTTGTCTTCAGCAATTATTCCCGTTTCTTCCCTGACTCTCTAGGGCCATGTCTCATGAATGCTTGTCTGGACCTGTCCCCCAACGACGTGGAAATGAACGTTTGGGTCGCCCGTCTCCTGTAACCGTGGCCTTCATGTGATCTGGTCCTTTCTGTCTCGCAGGCCGGAGCCGATGTCCTCCTCCAGGATGTCCATGGAAACATCCCGCTGGATTATGCCGTGGAAGGGACAGAGTCGCGCTCCATCCTACTGACCTACCTGGATGAGCACGGTAGGCTGGAGCGTGGAAAAGCCACACCACAGCGACGAGCGAATAGAGTGGCACGCGTGTGTGTGCGTGCGTGTGCGTGTGTGTGCACCCACGCGTGTGTGCCCTTTAGACAGTCCTGCAGGATTTCAGATGCTCTCCTTGCCCAGCCGTGTAAAACGAACCCTAACCGCACAGCAGTGTCCCACGGCTCCCACGAAGCATTGGCGATGAAGGCAGTGCCGCTCTGCAAGCCAGCAGAGACCCAGACGCCGATGCTCCAAGGAAGGAACATTTTAACAAGCCTCTCAAGTCCATAATTAGTGGGCCTGGGCTTGTAATTACAGTCTGTTCTCCGCCGGGAGGGGAAGGGAGGGGAGGGGAGCCGGCACCACTGGATTCTGAGCAAGGTCATCTGAAGTGCATTCTCTTGGGAGCAGATGCTCCTTGTCAGAATGGCGTGGGTCCGTGAGGACTTCAGTCAAGGGCAGTTTGCAGGGTGTCCCAGCCCCGGGACCACGGTGCTTCCCTGGAAAGAGGTGGCTGGCCCCCAGCGCATTTGCCGAAGGAGACACCTAGTCACAGGGACCCCACGTTCACTTCGCCAGCCGATCAGCGTTGGCGAAGAGGGAGGCGTTGGAACCTGAGCGCCTCGGCTGTTTAGTTGGGCTAAAGAAGTCGGCCCCTTCGTTCTTTTTCCCTGCCTTTCAGGTATAAATTCAGAAACAAAGAAATCGCAACACCTTCGAGTTTGCGCTGTTGTCCGCTGAAGTCGAGGGGTGGCAGGGCCCCGTGCTGCTTGCTGACCGTCCCTGCTGCCCCCGCCGCCGCACCTCTGCCCCTTGTCCCCGCGCTGCCTCCGCCACTTGGCGTCCAGCCAAAGGTCTATTCTGAGGAGGCTTAGAATAATCATAATTACTGTGTAGCAGCCTGAGTCCCTTAAAAAGTAGTCTCATTAATTCTGAAAGCCAGGCGCGTCCCTTTGTTATCCTCGTTAGAGAAAAGGTGAGCAGAGCTTGCGAGGCAAGGTCACCGAGTCAGAGCAAAAGTGACAGGGCTGCTGGTGGGGTGAGGGGGGTCCCTGCCCAGGTATGTGAGGGACCTCAGTCTGCGACACACCTCGTGAGCAGTGACTTGCTGGAGACAGATTCCCGGAGCCTGAAGGGACTGAGGCTCAACCTTCTGCTCTGCGCACTGGCCGGGAAGGGGCTTTTATGGGACCTTTGCAGAAGTGGACTTGCCCCGCAGTTCTGAATTGCAGGGAGCATGCCCTGTTTTCTTCGTCGTGCCTGCTCCCAACCCTCCCCTTTGCCATGAATGTCCAGCCACCACAGAAATCCACTTTCTCTTCAGAGCTAACAGGAGGCATCTTTATTTGCAAAGGAAATAAGATGCCAGTAAACCTTCCAACTCCTGCAAGGATGTCATTTGATAAGCAAAGGGAGTCTTTGCAAAGCAGTGTTTATCCGCTGCGTGTGAGAGTATGTGTGTTTCTTTGGAGGCTGATTCAAAAGCTGACACCTGAAGAAAGAAAGAAAGAAAGAAAGATGGTGCCCGGGTTCTGGGATCCAGTGGCAAACGGTTCAGGAAAGGATTCTTGAGCATTACTGTGCAGTTTTCTAAGTTGGCTGGAGAAGATGTAGGAGAAAGAAAGCAAAGCAGGAGACAAGTCTGCTGGTCAGGGAGGTGGCACCATTCTGCGTTTACACCCTCCTTTAGCCTGAATTGGTGCCACTGATGAGAAGGGACTGCTTTAAACCTCAGAGACCAGGCCATCCCTGCAGGTGGCTCCAGCGAGTTGAGTTTTGAAAGCAGTTTAGTTTAAAAGCCTCAGTTTAGTTTAAAAGCCTCTGGTGCCAAAAGGCATTTATGGTTGCATCCTGCCAGCAGTCCCCATCCTCCAGGTCCTTGTACCAGGCTCTGGCACTTTGGTGGTCCCGGCTCCCCTTTTCTTGGGTAAAGCATGAAGGTGATGGTTGCAGGAATCCTGAACCAGGACGTCAGCTTTGGCCTCTGGCCTCCAGTGGTCGGGACAAGGCCTGTGCCGTGACTCGGCAGCACCCCACTCTGGACTCTCCCTCTGTGGGAGACATGCAGGTACTGGCTGCACGTCAGGAGGAAATCGGCACCATCTGTTTCGAAACTGCATGTCTCCGGAACAAATTCAGTTTCGTGTCTTCCGTTTTTAATTCCGTTTCCATTTGTCACCGCGCTGGGGCTGACCCTGCCCTCCTCGCCTCTGCCCTCCGCCCAATTCAGGATCCGTCTGTTTCTGACAGGCCCCGCTCCTCCTCTGTCAGGGCCTCCAGAGTCCCGGGAAGTGCTGTCTCCCCAAATGTATTCTTTGGACCCCAGTCGGGGCATTTTTCTCGTCATCTGCTCTGTCTGCAGGGGCGGGTGGACCTCCCCACACACTTCCCTGGATGAGACGCTCCCTCTGCCTGGGGTCCGAGCACCGCATTCTTGGCACCGGGGTTGCTGTCCTCGCATCCTCTTTCCTGCAGGTTCAAGTCAGAGTACTTGTCACACTGTCACTTTGGGACGCATGTGACAGGAGACAGGCAAGATCACGAGCAAGCTGATTGAGTGGAAAACCGCCGGTCACGGTTCTAACTGCGCTGTCACCACCAAGTTGACGGTGCACGCGGGCACAGCAGGTAACGCCGGCTCAGCGCCGCGCTCCCCTGCAGGAAGACAGGTGTCCACGCAGGGCTGGTTGGGCCTTTGGCGCGTATTGGATCCCGGGGCCAGGCCAGCAGCTGCTGCCGACAAGCGTTTGGTTATGAAATGAGCCAGCGAGGAAGGAACGCTCTGGAGGGACGTGCCCGTGTTCAAGACAGAGGCTCACCCAGGGGGAAACCTGTGCGTTTATTCAGGTCTCTGAGAAATAAACACACATCATGTGTTACAACCCGTTGCCTGTGCGGTTCTTCCAAAGTCTTCCTTTGAGAAAAAGCAATCTCCTTTCTGTTTCGAATTCCTCATCTCCTTCAGGCCCTAACACACTGGCCTTTGAATACAGTGGCGGCTGTTGGCCTGCTTGGGTCTCTGGCAGGCGATGCTTCTCTGTCGTCCTCTGTTCTGTCTCTGGGACATCGGTGGCCTGGACCACACTTTTTCAGGAAGACTTTCACCGGCCTGCACCTGCTGTCTTCTCCAGCTTCTGCCCAGAGCCCTGTGGATGCATCCCTCGTAAGTCTGTCACCAGATGTCGGTGGGTCCCAGGTCCTGATTCCTGAGTACCTGCCGTGTCTCTCCACGGCTCTTCCTGGCTCATCTGTGCTCTTTTGTGCGCTGCTGCCACCTCCTGTCCCCAAGACTCTTCCTGCAGTTTAGGTGCCTTTCCAAGGGATCTTGACTTGGACATCAGACAATCTGAAATAACATGTCCAGTCTGGGCCTTCTTACTGTCTGTTCGTGCTGTCCCCTCCATTTTACCATCACAGCCAAGAATTCAAGGATCTGAAATCACTTTTCTCTTCCTAAATCTAATTATCACCAAATTGTTCTTCTTCGTCCTCTCTCTCATAGGCTCACATCGTGCTGATGCAGCCTCAGTCAAAGCCTGGGCTTTGTCTTTTGGGGTAACTTCTGAAATCAGTCCTTTGCCTCCGATCTTAGCTCCTCTGTTGCCAGATTAACGAGTCCAAAATGTTCTTATATCTTTCTTCTGCTAAATGAAGTTCATTCAGAATGCTGTCCCAGCCACTAACCTCATCAGAATCACCCATTGTTAGGAGGACGTGCATCCTGGGACCGTCAATATTTTGTGGTCACAGGTTGGGGGAAGGAGTCAGTGGGGGTTACGATGCCCTTTGGACAGGAACGCGTTTCTGTTTGCTAGAACCAACTTCAATCGCCGGTTCAATGCTTGCTCCCTTCAAGTCTTAGAAACCTTAGGAAGCTGGCTGGGACGCAAAATCTGGGCTTAGCTGCAAGTCTGAGTTTAAAGAATTGCCTGCTAGCATCATGCCATAGTTTAATGATAAAACTGCATTATCTAGGCACCGAGTAGCCCCAACATAAAGTAGACAGTAGAAAAAAGGAAAAGTTGAATTGTTACCAAAATAATTACCTGAAAGAGGCACAGTTAAGGAAATCTGTGCTAGAGTTCAGAGTGACTTCGGGTGTTACTTTAATTTCAGTTTGCCGCAAACATCTGTTTATATTATCAGATGTAGTCAGGCTGCAGTAATAATGTTACACAAAGTTAGTGGAAATGGATTTTTTTGATTTCATAAATTTAGAAAAATATACCAAAGTCCTGTCAAAATAATTCATCTAGGCAGAATTTATATGACTTTCTAGAAAGCAGTATGAACAGTAAATTAAATTTCTTAAAAAAAAAAAAAAAAAGCCCACAATTCATTCCGAAATAGATGTGTATAGTCTCTAGCCATCTTGGTTGCTTTATCCAGAAACAGCTTAAAAAATTTGACCAAGAAGAGAGAGAAATTACGTTCTACTGCATTACCCAGAATACACCTGTGCTCTTTTTGTGAACATATAGAAATCTAAACATCCCATTTTTGGTATATTTAGTTCAAAAATGAGTTTGTTGGCAACATGTGATGTCATAATATTTCACTCTAAAACCTTCACAACAGTGACCAGAAACTGTTTCTCATGATATTTGCACCGTCACTGATGATGAAGTGAACCATATCTCACTCCATTTTAATTTCGTATTTGAATAATTCTCTAAAAGACACATGCCTCCTCCGTGAGCAGCGCACCGTTGTCGGGGGAAGGAAGATAAGGTCGCCTCTGACTGTCCCTCAGGTCTTCTGCTACTTCCACGTGCAGGATTGAAGGCTGACATCTGAGAAATCATATTTTCCAAAATTAAACAGCGTGTCCAATTCCATGATGATAGAAATGAGAGTCGAGTGACAGCGATAGCCGGCTCCCGTGGCCTCCAGTGGCCCTGTTAGGGAAGTGTTGGTCCCTCTGAAGGCCTTCTGATGAGTCAGGAACTGAGCTACGGTAGATGGCAATCTGCTGCATCTTTCCACTAGAAGAGGCTCCTTTGCACAGAGTTTTTAAAATAAGCTGCATCATTCAAATATTGCTCCCTCCCAACCCTTTTTTTCCAAAGAAAAAAAAAACAAAACCCTGAACAAATAGTACACAAGCCATGGACAGGGACTGTCTCAGAGTGAGAGCTCACTTCTATTGGGTGCTGACTGCCTGCTCAGTGTTGGTTAGTATGTTTTATGTGTTTTTATTCATTCTTAATATCTATTAGCAAAACAAGAGCGATCTGCCCCAGTTTGTGCGTGGAGAGACTGAGGCTGAGGAAAAGCTGCTCGCTCAGGACATAGTGGGCAGAAGTCACAGCAGTGATGGCCAGGGAGGCGGGCTCTGGGTCCCGGCTCGCAGAGACAGGGGCTATCGGGGAGGCAGACGTGGCGTGATCCCCCAGTGAAGGTCAGCAGCCGTGGAGCATGCTGGCGCGGTCTTTACGCTGTGGACAGCCAGCATACCTAACAGCTACGGCTTCGCTTCCCCGAGATCAGACACACTGAATGACTTTCCCAGGTGAGTCTGGGGAAGTCAGCCACAGACCAGGCCTGGCTGGAGGGATGGTCCAAACTTTGGGATCTGGTCCCCCGTCTCCATGTGTGTTGAAAGCTTCAACCAGATAAGAGATCGAGAGTGCTCAGCAGAACGACGAGCTCATAGTAAACAACACATCATGAAATCGTCATCGTCATCGTCCTCACATTCATTTTAAATAAGCTAGACTACTGTCCCTTAATTAAATACCTGATATGTCCAGGATTCAGTAGTGAGAACACGGGATGCAAAGAAAGAATTACAAGCTCTCTTGTAATTCTTAAAAGCTCAGGTCAAACGCTGACTTGAAATAGAAGCTGGAGACGCGCACACGCACACCATCAGTGTGTAAATCACTCATGTCGGTCAAGTCAGGTCACTGGTGTTTCTCTCAGTTGCATTTGTGTGTCTTTATTAACATTCATAGCATGAGATGATTGATTGGAGCATCTTCTTTAAAAATACTTTTAAGACACTTCAGATGCTCAGGAAGATTGCAGAGAGAGTGCAGAGTTCCCGTGCCCGCTGCCCAAGCTTCCTCCAATGCTAATCACCTACAGCCACGATACTTTCATCAAAACAAAGATGTTAAAATTGGGACAGACTACTTACTAACAGTTGTGACCAGATTACCCTAGAGGGCAAAATCTGTATCTTTGTAGTTGTTTCAGTTCAAGGACTTGGAAAAATGTTTGACAGTATATGCTGATTTTTAGTAAAATAGATATCCACCGTTTTCTCCTAGCCTATCATGCCTTCAGGATATAAGAGGAATTACTCCTCCCTTAAAGACTTTATTCTAATTGAAATATAATGTGTGCCAAGAGAAGAAACTATAGGCCCCTTGCATAAGAATTCCCAGTGTAACAGGCATTTAAAGGGCTGTTGAACGAGTAGAAATGAAACTAAGTTTTGACTCTACCGAGACACATCACCGTGTTCTGTTTGCATCCCCTGACCCCCTAGGAGTGGATGCTGCGTCCCTCCGACAGATGAAGATTCAGAGGCCGATGAGGATGCTGGCAGATGTCACCCACTTCCTGTCATGTGGAGGGAATGTTAATGAGAAGAATGATGAGGGAGTAACTCTGGTGAGTGCGGAGACCCGATGCAGACATGTTCTTAAACAAAAATTTAAACTGATTTCCAGAATGTAGACTTTCATAGAATTCCCTCAAATAATGTCATGTTTTGCTGATTATGGTCAGAATTTTGGAAAACACTTATAAACATGCAAAGAGGAAAATACAAATCATGCCAGGCACCAATCAGAGAATCAGAATGTATGTGTTGATATCTTTTCTTCAAGTTTCCCTCCTATGTATGTTTACCTTACGTATTTAGAAAAAATTTGCGTGCATTGCCTTGTCCAAGTGATTTAATATGGAACTTATAGGTAAATGCTTTAATTTTATGCAAAGAAAACTATGAGTTACTTTGCAGAATTAATTTCTAATTCAAGCAAATGCCTGTCATTCCATTTGTGGTGCTCTCAGGTACCATGCAGTAAATTAAAAATAGGACAATTAAATTTAAAGTCTTTTTAATATAAACAAAATACTTAATCATCCAAACAAGAACATTTGGCCCTTTTAGCCCAGAAAATGTGTCAGGATTGACCATACTGGGGCTACTATGAATTCTGGTGGAAATAAATGTTGTCAGTCTCAGGGAAAAAATGAAATGAAACCAAGAAAGCAGACAGCAGCCTGAGGTTTTGAAGCCGGGGCGCACAGAAGTAGCTGGAATCAGTGAATCAGTGTCAGCCATGAGAACGAGTGTGAGTTTGAACACGGCAGATGAGAAAACAACCTGGCTAAATGGATATGAGTTTTGTGAGATCCAGTGCTTTCTTAGATTTATTAAATGCAGAAGTGCCTTGAGAGCTCTCGATAGAATTGTCTTCCTATATGTTAATTTTGACCTTTGGAATATAAATTTCAGGAGAGTCTCAAAAATTTAACTGTATGATATAAGAAAAGGGAAAAAAACATTAAAGTTTATTGAAGAGTAAACATTCAAGTAGCATTATGTTCTAATCAACTTGTGAGGACGTATTTATTCATGCGAATATCATGTTCATGAGTGAACCCACTAAAGTCCCTTTGTTATGAACTCACCTTCCACGGGGGAGAAACGTACGAAACTAGTACACCAGACACACAGCGTGTGATCAGTGGTGACAGCAGAAGGGGGAATTATGAAAAAAGGCAGAGACAGACCGAGCGCGGGACCTTGGTGTCAGATCGACAGGCGTGCTCTCCCTGACGAGGACGGTTTTTCATAATGACCTGAAGGAAATCACTGCAGGCGTGAAGAAGAGCCTTCGGGGAGACGGTGTCAAGTGCAAAGTCCCCGCCAGGCAGGTGCGGTGTGCTTGAGAAACACCGAGGAGTGTGTCTGATGAGAAGACACGGAATGCATGAGGCTGCCCACACCAGATGACACAGGTCTTGGGATAGTCAGGGGCCATGGCAGTTTCCCCCCAACAAGACGGCAGCACATTGGAGTTCTCTGAGGTGAGGCAAGACGCGTGTACGTCCGTTCTGCGAGGACCCCACTCCCACTGCTGTCTTGAGAAGGCCCGGAGAGCTGAGGGTTCATTGAAGAGTCTCTTCTGGTACCCAAGGCCGTGGCGAAGAGGCTCAGAGTGGAGCTGGAGGCTGTGGTGACAAGTGTCTCCTCAGGGCTGCATTCCAAGATGACCCACTGGAGTTTGCTAATGGAAGTGGGTGGCGAAAGAAAGGACAGACTTCAGAATGACTCTGAGAACTTTGAGCTGGAACGAGAGGTACGGAGTTGGCCTCAAATGAGATAGAGATGACTGAGGACCACTGGGGACGGGTTCGGTCGAGACATGTGTGGTAAGCAGTGCTGGCAGTTACCTTCATGGAGACGACGGGTGTTTGCTTGGACGTTGGAATCTAGACATCAGGAGATGCCTAGATTTGCCTAAAATCCTTGACTTTGGGTAAAATCACTACATTGACACAGAAGGAAAGGGTCCTGGGGACCGGGTCCTGGAGATTAGGTTAAAGAGGAAGACACAGCAGTGAGATGCAGAGGAGTGACTCCTGAGGTAGGAGGAAACCGAGAGAGTGACACGTCCTCAAGCCAAGGGAGAAGCATGACGAGGAGGGAACCTTTGGTGACCACGTACTGCTGAGAGAGCGGAACACAGAGACAGTGACCTGGCACTGGACTTAGTGGACGGAGGGCGTTTTGTCACTGGCTTTCTCATCTCGGCCAGTTTCAGTGAAGCGGTGGGGTCCAGCTTCAGGGTGGTGTGGCCGATGATGCTGCATAAGGCACAGAAACGGGCCACCAACGCCCCCACAGTGGAAACTGAAGAGTCTTTCTTTGTGTGATAGAAGATATGACAACTTTCTGTATTATACAATCACTGCTCTAATGAAGCCATGCACATTCGGTCACTGCGAAATCAAAGGATGCTTCAGCAGGGAAGCTATTGGAAAAAGCATTACCGAGCTATCACTTTTTAACCACCTTCCATTCTGATGTTTCCGGCAACTCCTTTTGTTGAACAGAGAGCATACTGTGCAAATCATTGTTTTGGAGACACAATTCTTGAGATTATCTTTGAGCTTTTTTCAAGGAAAGTGGTAATGAACAGAAACCTAAGAAATTACCCCACAAAGACCGCGGCATCTAGCACATGGCAGTTAGTTTGATTTCTATGTCTGAATCGGTCTCTTTATTTACGTGATGGAAAGGCCTCGTGTGGTGGTGCCTCCCTGTCTGTTGTTGCCGATAAAGAAGACACTTTTAGACCCAGGCTGACGCCATGAATTGGAATGTCACTTGGGGTTCCAAATTAGGTATAATTTGCCATGCTGTTCAATTTTACGTGCAAAAGACATGACGCTGCCTACCAACAAAAGGCTCAGTGGGAATGCACTTCTTTTAGGATGATTTTTACATTGCCTTTGTCTTCCTTTTGTAGGATATGCAAGATAATAACCAAATAGAACTCTTTTGAGAAGCTCTTTTTCTTTGCATCAGCATTCTTAAAAGAAGACAAAGCCGCAAAAAACACAATATCAGAAAAAGGCCGTGTCGCAGAGCACAGGGGAACGAATGCCTGGCTTGGGGTGTAGAAATGCTCTGGGAAACTAGTATTTGTGATACACAGACAGGCAGGTTCTTTCTTGTTTTATCATAGTATCTGCTGCATCACAGCCGACTTTGAATATATTTACTTCTATTAATAGATTGTGGGAAAAGAATTATTCAAGAGGTGTTGACATCAAAAACTTTTATTTATTATCCTTTTGTTACATCAGTAGTGCTGGCTCGTTTGGATTTCTAGGTGAAGACTCAGCCAGTGCTGTTCGTTTTCTGCTCATTCTTATGGAATAAAGCTTTTTGTGGTTATTTTATGTCATAAAGCATAGACATCACTTAGATATTAGACATGTGGCCCCACGTAAAAAGGAATAGTCCCCACCTGCATAAAGTCGAGGGGTTTGATCTTATTATGTCTCCCCTGCCCCTCTTTGGCGCCCCGGTGTAGCCCAGGAATTCGGTGATGGCTTTAATGTAAACCACGAACTTACAAAGGGAACCGGTTCGTTGACGCATAGTAAGCAAGGTATTAAAATTACATTGGTGCTAAGTAAGTCTAGTGTTTCTTTATTAACATACTAAGTAAGAGATCCAGTAATCACTGTGATTTCAGAGCAGGGATGAGCAGGAGTTGTGTTTGGAGGTGTCTGCTGTGACAGCAATGTGTTATGAAAATAGCATGATTTCTTTTGATGGTGACATGTGACTGTGCCGTTTATGCGCGGCAGAAAAAAATGAGCTAGATGTTGTTAGGGGTTAGAAAAAGTAAGCCTTTTGACACCCACGTGAGTCTGCAGTCTCGTGGAGGCCGGAGAGCGGGCCGCCGCGAAGGGCCCTGGCCTGACCGAGGGAAATCTTGCACCCGCTCCTGGCTCAGTGCCACGTGAAGCCGGCAGAAGGAGGGGTGCCTGTGGCTGACTGTGTCCCCTCCCGACACGTGTCGTCCTCTCTAGCATTTCTAAGGAGGGAAAGGAGGAGGAGATGGGTGGTAAGAGAGAGGCAATGTGAGCAGCGG
Source organism: Solenodon paradoxus (assembly GCA_004363575.1). Lineage (NCBI taxonomy): Eukaryota > Metazoa > Chordata > Mammalia > Eulipotyphla > Solenodontidae > Solenodon > Solenodon paradoxus. Next base: position 38,508 of record RJWH01004145.1, on the reverse strand, counting down.
GGTTTTGACTTGACATTCCTGGAGATGATGACACCGTGCTCTCTGGGTGAGAAGGTGACCCTTCTCTTGAGAGGATTTGCGAGTTCTTCAGAGACTACCCTCACCCCCATCTTGGTGGCGCTCCAGCCTGCTCCAGGTCAGGGTAACGCAGTTCTTCCAAATGCTCCTTTACGCCCACTCAGCTCTCAGGCGCCGGGGCTGCCCTGCCAGCTTCTCTCTCCTGAACTGCTTGTCCTTCAGGCGTCCTTCTGAGAAGAACCAGAAGGGAAAGTTCATGTCCATGGTGAACCTTCAAAGACTATTTCTCTGCACACCTGAGTGCAGGTGGGTCCCAACAAACCACCTTCCCACCCCGGAAACCCGAGACAGGTGGCGGCCGGGTCCTGCCCTTCGCTTTTTCTTGAAGGACCCAAAGCCACTGCCAGCTGCCCAAGACACCTGCCTTCTCTGGGTGGTCGCCAAAGCCAGTCTCTTGACTCTAATGCAGGGAGGAGCTCGGCCGTCCATCACAAGTTCTGTGGCGAGGAGGGCATGGGACCCGGACCACGTGGCAGTTCTCTGCAAACATTCCCCAGCGTCTCAGTCTGTGTGTGACACCTCCGATGATGACGTATTATGCCTTCAGTCTCGAAGTAGTTTGGGGACAGCTGCTTTCATAGCAATGTGCTTAGCCTTATTTTGGGATAGGATGTAAATTATCTTCATGCGGAGTTGAAACTTGAGAAAGAAAAAGCCCTCTGATAACATTCTGATGCAAATATAGATTAAAGAAGACCAGAAAATATTGATTCAGTTTGTACTAATTCTTATAGGTATTTGGGTTATTTTTCCTGAAGGTTGATTTTCCTTTACTCATAAGTTTCATCCAGATATGACATTCGCCTTGGGGCGACCTTCTGACTTTAGAGAAACAGCATCAAAGACTTCGTTAAGACCAGATTTAATGGGGTTCAGTTTTAAATTTTGAAGATGGAGTCTGAAGAAAATCAGGTGCACAAATACAAGAGAAAGTGACAAGAGCATCTAGCACCTGTTTTCACAGCTCACGGTCCTGAAGCAGGAAAGAATCAGCCTGGTTGGCAAAGTCTCTTCCGATATAAAAGTAAGAGCAGAAAGCGCAGTGGGAAATCCTGGTATTTCCTGTGTCAGAAGTTAAAATGAACACTCGTGCTTCACATAGTGAGCAAAACTAAGAATAGAATAGCTGTGGCTCTTTTCAGAATGTCATTACCTTTAAAATACACCGAAAGTAAGTTTGAAAAGATGACTCTCTCTTGAGAAAACTAAACGATGAGCGTGAATCACAAAAGAAAAAACACAAGTAGCCTATAAATATGTGAGAAGAGGCCCATTGTTGGGAATTAAATGAATGCAGATAACTCACCACTGTCTTAGAAATAAATGGTTGAAGGACTATTGCCCGCACTCCCGGTCTAGTTACCTCAATGAGCTAACCCACAGCTTCTCCGACTGCAAAATCAAGAGGAGGCTGTCTGTACACAGAAGAAAGAACTGATGACTTTATGCACCCCCTCTCATGACTCATCCTCCATGGGAGCGACAGCGATCATTTCCAGCTTGCAGTGATTTTCCAAGACAGTTGTGATTCTGGAAAACTCTGTGACTCTACAGAAACACGCTCTGTCTCTGCTCTCATGACACCACACAGCAGCAGAGGATTCTGACGTGTCCTGGTGATAAGCACACGGCATGGTGCCCGACAGCGTCCATCCAGAGCTGGGACGGGGCAGGAAGTATGCACCCATTTCAGAGAACGGATTTTATTTGTAACTAATTGATGAGAAGTGTTCCCTGTGGGGTCTCGTGATAATCTCAAGAACTCAGAATCATCATAAATCGAGGTTCACAAGTGAATCAGGTGGACTTTAAGCTTCTGAGCACAATGATCAAAATTCTTTTTCAAAGCACAAAAGAAAAATATATACTGTTGTCACTAAATTCCACAGTCCCGTTCCCCAAACTCAGAGTGATGATTTTTTTATTTCTCTTATTTAAAATATCTAAGCTGGTGCACTCTGATGGTTTAGCAGTTAGGTCCACAACCTCTGGCTTGCGCCGTCCACATACATCCCAAGGACCTGGGTTCATGTCCTGGGTTACGGGAACAAAACAAGATGAGCAGCTGAATAAAATAAATGCTTTCTCCTGCTTTCTCTGCCTCCCTGCCTCTGCTCATTGTTCCTTTCCTTAAACATCAATGAATAAATAAAATAAAAATAGCATATCTGAGTTCTAGTCATTCTTAAATAGAACTACATTGAATACTTTACACATCCTTTTTTCTCGTTGTCATCTGTCTCTTTCCCCATCCTGTAACACCAAACACAATGCTGGAACTTTAAAGCTGGTTGGTACATGTTTGACTTTGGCGGCGAGAAATGGTAAAAGTATTGGATTACTGTAATGTGTAATTTAAGAGTTTTCAGAGTATAGTAGAAAGGGCCCTTTTCTACTGGGGGACATAGGATTACAGGGAAGAGTGCACATCAACAGAGGCAAAGGAAATGAATGATGAACTCAAAACTGATGGAACCCCCTTATCTCAAGTAAATACAAATTACATGGGTGTTCTTTTTAAATGAAGTTCTCTGTACTTTAGAGCCTGCGTTGTACGGAATAGTTGACTTTAAACTGAGACTAAACTCTCTTGCTATCACGACTGTTTGCTAAGGTGAATGAGCAGATATCTCTCCCTTACAGTTACACATGTCGTGTGCAAGCGGCTACCAGGAGGTTGCGTCCCTCCTCCTGGAACACGGCGGGGACCTCAACATAGTGGACGATCGGTGCTGGACTCCCCTCCACTTGGCAGCGAAGTATGGCCAGGTACAGTGATCTCCTGCGTTACTGCAAGCGTCTCGTGAGCGATGCCTCGCTCCGTGTTTCTTCGTCTCTCAAGTCACGTCTGATGCTCGTGCACCGTGGTATTAGACCACCTGTTGCGGGTGGTAAAGAGTCCGGGGAGGACGTTGCCTGGTGTTATTTTCACAGACACACGCTGTTTAGGTTCAGCACGCAGGGCAGGTTTTCCTGAGTGGACTGTGGCTCCTCCAGTCACTGCCGTTAATACCAGTTTCTAGAGAGATGCATCGTGTTCTGCTGGGAAAGTCTTCGTAGTGATGGTGTGGACAGTAACCCAGCTTTACACGTGCATGGAGAGTTCAGCTAACCTTGCTCAGCCCCAAACCTCCCTCGGGTTAGCAGTCACAGCCACGGGGAGGGCGGGTGTTGAAGAAATCAAAAGCACGTGCATTTTGAGTGTTTTAGAAAAAGCACATTGCTGAGCGAAGACCTTTGGAACTAGCAAGAACATTGTTTGCTTTGACAGCATTTCTTTAGAAAAGCATTTATTCATTGATTTAATAAATATCATTAACTTGCTGTGAAACAGCCCCTCCCAGACCATGCTTCTCGCCCGCGAGGGTGTTTAGGCAGGTAGAGGAGTTAGAGGGCGAGGCTGCAGGTAAGCTGACACCTCTGACCTGAGGGCCCCAGAGCTGCCGTCTCCACCGGGAGACGCGTGTCTCAGCGCGCCAGCCAGCCGGGGCCTCTGTCGTTGCGGAAAAGTGAGGACGTGGCTGAAGCAGCTAGTGTGTTGCCTGGAACACAGCTCGCTGCCTGCGCTGAAGAAATGCTCGTCCGTGAAGTATCACACGGCGTCCAGTATAGTTAAGGATTTGCCTCTGGAAGGAGCTAAACCGGAATTAAGAGCTGGTTTGGTCTAACTAGCAGAAGTCTGCCCCAACTTGATTTGAATTGGGTTTCCTTTAACCCCTTTCGTAAGATAATGACTCTAAGGAAATAGGACTGCATTTATCAAAGATATTTTTAAAGACACACTTTGGAGAAATTATGTCACTAATTCTGTTAATGGGCCATTTAACGTTTATCAGAACCCAGCGTGTGTGTGTTTTATTAGGCTGCACACAGAGTGAACTCTTCGGCAAGAGGTGCTGTTTTGCTATTGTGTGTGTCAGACATGATTTCCATTTGGTTTTCCAGTCTTCCGTGACGATGAGATCCTCTCTCGTTTTCATTGTTTCAAGAGGATTTTTATTCATAATTCCAGCGCGATTTCTCTTGTTCCTGGTCGGTTAATCATCTTCTCAATCAGTTCGACTTCTTGCTCTTGGTCTGCAGAGTGGTTCTTTGCTATTTCTTGCCCATGTTGGCTATTGCACATTTGGAGAATCTTGGTGAATATAAGTCTTCCATTTCAGTCTGTCTAGTTTAGCATCCACTACCTGCCCTTCTTGGGGAAGCTGTCATTCCAATGACAGTTGCATTTCCAGAATCTTCCAGGTGTTACTTTGTGCTGCTTGGTTTGTTTGATGCCCTTAGTCCCCAAGTTTCCACTGGTTCCAACTGGTGGCCCCTAAAGAGGTGGTTGGGGTTTCTCCAGAGAGGGAACCCCATTTCCTGGGTGGTGTCAGGGGAGGTCCACAGGGACAAGAAGGCCTTGAGGCCTGAGGGGACACGCTCCCTCTCACAGGTGTGCCCTTCACTCGCTCAGGCTCAGTCGAAGGAGAGCCCCTGGCATCGAGTGTTAGACTCATGGTGCGGGACTCATATTGTCAGAGGGACAGGTGCAAAGCAGGTGAGTGGGGCGTCCTTGAACCCGTGTGTCACGAGGTTGGTGTGGGAACTCCCAGGCCAAGGGACACCTTCTTCGATTGGGAAGGTAGACTCGCGTTATCCTGCTAGTCTGTCTCCCCCCTTCCAGGGGTCCTGCACCACATCAGCTTCCTCCTCCGCCCCTCAGCGTTCCTCCTGGTGGCTGGTTACTGCCAGGTGTTGCTTATGAGGAGCACCAGGGAGAAACCATTCTGAGTTGGCGTGTCTTAGTACAAGTTTCCATTTCAAAAAAAACAACTTTCCGCGATCCTTGTAAAACTCGGGTCGTGAGAGGACGTCAGCGTCTGCTTATTTTCACAGCAAACCCACCTGGGAGGCGGAGTCGACATGATTATGCGTTTGCGTGGGGCTCTTCCAGGGTGAAGGTCCTCATGTCCCTGGCGCTTCTTGTTGGCCAGGCCTGGGAGTGACCGTGTTTCCTGGGTTGCATTTTGAAGAAACATCTAGATGTTTTCATTCCACTTCCTGGGAGCTTCATGGAGTCAGGAGGGAAAAAGTAATAGCTGTCAACGTTTTATCACATGGGCGATCAAATAACATTACTGATCCTTCTCTCAGAGACGCACAGACACACGCTATCGGGTCTCTGATTTCAGAGGCCAAAGTCCGCATGAAGAGGAGGCATAGTGCTTGCAGGAGTCCATAGGAAATCCAATGCTGCAGAAATGGAAATTTCTACTCCAAAATATATTTTAATACATCTATTATAGAGCTAAAATATTATGTGCTGAGTGTTAAAAGACAAGATGAGATTCGGATAACATTTGGATCACAGGGCAAGACATGGTTTATAAAATCTTGATGAAAAATGAATGCTTATATTGAATGAATAAAACAACTTGGCTCTCTAGCTAAAGGATTTACAGTTGATTTTAGTGATGAAAGTAGATTTTTTTTGAAACATTCATTTACATGGGTATATTTTACAATAACATAATCATGTCATGATGTATGGTCCAGGCATGGGTGAGATAAGCCAAACTCAATACAAACATGGCGCCCCTCATAAAGCTTTAGGAGATTCCCATCAGAGAAAAGTCATAAGCTGGAGGAATCACTGGTGAATAGCAGAGAGGATTAGTGGTTATCAGTACTGTCACCTATTTACTTGTCACATTCAAAAGAGTCCCCAGACTTTGGGTTTTCTGAATCTGTGTTTGCAACCTTGAGAAACACAGCTGTGAGCTTACATGTGAAATATGATTGAAAAGCTTCATTTTCTTTGCAAGATGGGAAGTAATTAAGATGGATGTTTTAGAACTCCTTCTCCAAAGTACCAGCTACATTTCCATCATGCATCATTTATTAATGCTAAATAAATTAAGAAACAATTCTAATTGCTGTGTTTATTTTCCAAACCAGTTAAACAAAAGTATTTGATCCCCGCTTTTCAAAAATATGTCTCTCTCTCTCTCCCTCTTCTCCGTCTCTCTCTCTCTCATCTCCATCCTCCTTTACCTCCCTCCCTCTGCCTCCTTCTTCTTTCTTCTATTTCCCAGACACTCCTCACATTCAAAGACATCTCTTTTTATTTCTTCCCAGCTAAGTGAGCAAGCCAGTTTTGTTTTGATACTTCCAAGGTGCCAGCTGCCTGGACCTGGGGGTGTGGTCCTCGGGGACCTCATGATTCAAGGCTATGAAGTCTGGCCTCAGGGTATTCAGTGATGCCCAGAGTGTGTAAGGGACTGTACACAGCTTGGAAGGTTGTTGAAAAGAGTGAAGACAAATGCATCAGATCACCAAAGATCTTGTTTCCTTCTCAATTGATCCAGCTACTAGATTTGTATAGACAGATGTCCAACATGGAGTTTTCCAGACATGACCACTGATGTAAGGCAGATTTAAAAAATAATCTTACCTTTGTCTTCTGCTTCTCTAGATAATGATTGGACATTAATTTAGTATTTTCTGGACCCTTATACATTTTAGATTTTTTTTAAAAAATGAGGTAAATTTGATTGACAATACAAGTTTTGGAGTGCAGGGTCGGTCTTCATCAAATAGATAATAACGTACCATGCCCACCACCAAATTTCTCATAGTCCTCCACCTCCACCCCTTCAGCCCCACTACCCTTGGCACCAGTGTCCCCACCTTCCCCTCTGGTCACTTCATTTCTGTTGTCAGTGTCCAAGGGTTAGTTTTGTCTGTTTATCTGCTGTGTTACTTTATGTTCTTCCAATGATTGAGATCATGGGTGTTTGTCTTCCTCTCTCTGACTTATCTCACTTAGCATAATCCCCTGTAGTTCCATCTATGTTGTTGCAAATGGCAATATTTCATGGGGCTTTATTTTATTGTAGATTCTTCGCATTTTAGCAGTAAGGAGAGGGTCTGAAGACCACATGTTGCTCCTTTGAGCCCGCTGGATGGGGTGTCCGCCAGAATGCAAGCTCAAAAGCAGCAGATACTTGATTTGTTTTCTCTGCTGTGGTACCCCAGTGCCCAGCAGGGAACCCAAATACATTTAGGGGACCAGTGGCTCAGCCAAGAACAAAAGCAAAACCCTACCACAGACAGGTAGGGTGAGGCGTGTCTGTCAGCATATATGAAGCCCAAAACCAAAGTATTTTTTCTCAATTCAGACTAAAGTAACAACTAAGGTATCTATTTTCATGGAAGATTTTGCGTAAATTATTATCCCATTTTCTGTACAGAAAATATCATATGATACCATGAATTATTTAAAAAGTTGTTCACCTATAAAATTCCATTTATATTATTTTGGAAATTATATTTTAGAAACAGGTTTTACTTGATTACCAAGTTATATGTGTGGGAGATTTTTAACTCTCTGAAGAAATGTACTGTAAATGAATGTATCTCTGAAGAAAGTTTCAGAAATGTTAACATTTTAGGCAGAATAATGGCCTTTTTAGAGACATTCATAGAAATTTAACTTTCTTATAAATATCTTACAAATATAAATATTTTTATGAAGAAGGTAGTTCATAATGCATGAGTATTTATTATTTAGATTTATATGAGGATAGTATATATATTTTAAAACTGCCCTTTAGAAATGTATTAAATTTGCTAGTGGGAAAAAAAAACCAGATACTTGTTCATATTTAAAACTGGGAACCGGATAAGTTATGTGAGCAATAATAATATGTTTTGCAATTCTTCTTTGAGTTCAACATAAAATAAAAATTTAATTCTGGCCGTACACGCATATTTACTGTTTAGAATACTTTATAGTTTGGTTTTTAGAAGGATTTGTGATACTGTCGCTAAAACCAAGGAAATAATTGGGCAATCGATAAAATCTAAACATTCTTCAAAAACGTTTTATATTACACCACCCAGCTATGCTAATATTCAAAGGAGTCATTTGTATTTTCAAGTCCAGTTGTACCCAAATACGTAAGGATCAAAGCGTAATCAGAGATTTTCTTTCGGCCTTGATTTCTTCTTTGCCCTGGAAGAAAATGGGAGCGTTGGCTTTTCCCCTAGTCCTCCGAGCGCACAGTGCTGAGTTCCTCCAGGCTGTGTCCTCGGTGTCCTTCCCCGATCCGTGTCCACCCGGCTTTAGGGACTGTCCATGCCTACAGCTTCAAATGCTCTACACGCTCGTGGCTTTCATTTCTCTCCCAAGTTCTAGGCCCCCGAGAACCCCGGCCACTGGGTAAATCTCTGCCAACCTCTTCAAACCTAGCTTGTGCCAAAGGGAACTGTTATCCTATTTTTCCCACCTCCAGCCTGTTGCCTCTTCTCTGCCATCATTTGCAAGCTGGGACATTATCCGTTCTCCTTGCCTCTCTCCCGCGTGCAGTAAACCACTGAGTCCACAGGTTCCCGGTAAATCACTTTGAATTACTGGACCATCACCAGGGTTGATTAGCATGTGCGTCCTCAGCACCTCCCGCGGCTGCATCAGGATTAACCCGCCCCTCTCCTCGCAGGTCTCCATGGCCTTCCCCTCGTCCACTCTCAACACTGGCCAATGCAGCGAAACCATGTCCATACAGCTTCTTCCCCGCTGCGGTTGCTAGGACGTGGCCACGCTGTCACACAGCCTCTGAGCTCCCTGTGCCTGCAGTTCTGCTTAACTCTGCAGCTTGTCTTCGAGCTGCACGCACTGGCTTGGAAGACACAGTCATGCTGAACTTCGTTTCTGGAGCATGCCTGGCAGCCTCTCTGTCTTATTCATGTCCTGTGCTGGTCCTGCAGTTGCCCAGTGGTTAAATCTTGCTTCTGTGAAGGACCGTGCTGAGGCGTCACTGTCCTTCCGAGTGGCTGGACTCCCGTGAGGAGGCTCACCACCCGCCATCCCCTACATAACACCCCTGTCTCCATGTCACCCCACATAAAACCTGGAACTGTAAAACTCTTAAGTGAGTCTATCAGGGTTGCTTACAATAACATCAAAACATAAAGTCTCTGGGATTATAGTTAACAAAAGCCGTGCGAGGTTTCTTCACTGCCAACCACCTTGTGAGGCGCGGAGGGAGAGCAGATACATGGAGAGGTGATTTGTGGCCTGATGTGAGTACTGAATATATCAAGATGCCTCAGCCCCCCAGAAGTCCAGAGCCCAGCCCCCAGCCCTGCCAGTGTTACCTGACGAGGTGGAATAACCTGGCAGTTGTGATTAGTTCAGGATGCTGCGATGGGAAGATTTTCCTGGCTGACTCAGGTGGGACTCGCACAAGCCCTTTGAAGCAGAGAACATTCTGCGTGTCAGAGGGAGGTGTGACTCTGGAAAACTGGTCAGAGAGATGCAGCAGTGATGGTTTGAAGGTACAGGTAGGGTCATACAACAAGCGATGTGGACAGAATACTTCCAGAAGCAGGAAAGAACAAGAAATGAGATCCTGCCCTAGAGGCGAGGGGGCGGAGTGCCTGCCGCCCGAGGTGAGCCCAGCACACACGTGTCAGAGCTCGGACCTGCAGGCCTGGGAAGTCAAAGACCTTTGCTGTGGGAACCTCTAAGTGGAGGGTAGCTGGTGAAGGTGGTCTGTGTCTGAAATGAGTAAGACAGTACCTGTCTAATTCTCCAGGTCCCAGCCATCACATCCTGCCAGCCTTGCTCACAGAAATGGAAAGTTTATTCTAAACTTTACACAGAACTTCCCAGTACCTATAACTGACAAATTTATCTCGAAAAAGAACAAAAAATTAGAGATATTTTTAGAGATTTATCAAAAAAAGTTCCCTTAGATTATTTCAAGACTATCAAACGACACTAATGATAGTGAGTATTTCACGTGGGAAGGACAGACAGACAGATCAAAGGAACTTAAAATGGAGCCCCAGAGTGGGCTGAGACGTATAGAGTTAATTGATATATTCTACACTGGTACCAGCCAAGGCAATTCAAGAAGGAAAAAAAAATAGTCTTTTCCAAAAATACTGCTGAAAAATAAATAATGCTGGACCCAAATGCACCTTGACCTTTATGTGCCATTTGCAAAAATTTCCTTGAGGTGGACCATATATAGGAAAGTTACAATAATAACACTTTTCGAAGAAAAATAATATATCATATTGATATGACTTGAATAGACAGTTATTCAAATGCAAAAAGCACTAACCACCAGAAAAAAGAGATGGGAAAACAAAAGTGTAGTAAATTATGAAACATCACTTTGCTCATCAAATAACAATTTTAAGAAGATGCATTGACAAGCCTTAGACTTGGTGGCAGTATTTGTAATGCATCTGTCTGACAGCTACGTGGAGAGCAGTTATAGACCCTTAATCAAAGAGAAATGCTTCAGGGATAAACAGACAGAAAAAATATGGAATAGACATTTCATAAAAATAGAATGTAAAAATAGCCAGGAAGAGCATGGGAAGATGTCCCATGTCATTACTCATTGGGGAAGATGTCAGTTAGACTAAAATATACCCAATATCTAGCTTTGTAAAGTGGCAGCATCACGTGCTGCAGAGGGGTAACATGCAGGCAGCAGGTTCTCAGTAGAGTTAGAGCAGCAGGAATTCTCGCTGGGAGCGGGTCTTAGGTTTGAACTCTTCCACACAAAACCTGGGAAGCTGTGTCATCACGCTGGTAGTGCCCAGACCTACAACCCAGCAAGAGTAGTTTTCATCTCGGATCCTGAGGAAACTCTGGTCCATGTGCACCTGAAGATTTGTTCGTAAGAGCAGATGCCCAATTGCCGGTGGCTTGAATGTCCACCCAGAGGAAGGTGGATGCACTGTGACATGTTCGTTCCATGCAGCTCTGGGTAGCCGGGCGGACTTCGCTTCACGACCGGTCACCGCTGGAAATTCGGGAAGGAGTAGTAGTTCGGTGGGCGGCCCACAAAGATACCTGATGTCGTGCTTTAAACAGCTGGATGCGCTCTGTTTATTTCATAACTATGTTTTCAATGGTTCATATTCATTGTAAATACTTTGTGTGTGATATATTTTAATGTCATTTTTAATATAGCAGTGTCCCATCAACTACCTTCCTCCTTCTAAGTTGAGAATCCGTTTTTCTGTGGATTCACGTGGTCCAGTTGTTAGGAGTCGATCATACCATAAACAAGCCTTTCATGAGTTGCCGAATTAAAAGAAAACACATGACAACATTCAGTTTCTCTCCTACAATAAATCTGGAAGGTTTAAGGGAGCCTTTCCAAATCAGAGGTCTCTCTCTCAGTCACTAAGTGATTTGGGGTATGGATGCATCCGTGCTGAAGGGGTTGGGATGTCTGTAGTCTTACAGAGTCAGAAGCTTGTAGCCAGCATTCTCCTTCCACCCAACCCTCTGTGCCCCTGGAGGCAACGCTTTGCATTCTTTGCCGATGCTCTTCGGCATCCAGCGTCGTGTTTCCTATTTCAATTCTCTTTCATGTTTCAGGCCAACCTGGTGAAGCTCCTTTTGATGCATCAGGCAAATCCCAACCTTCTGAACTGCAATGAAGAGAAGGCTTCAGGTAGGTGATGGGCGTCTGGGGACCACCGAGCAGATACTGCTTTCTTCCTGTCCTGCCGACACTGTTCATCCGTGTCGCCATGAAATGAGAGCCAGGCTCTCCGGACCCCCCTCCCCCATTTCATGCAGGAGCCACTGCTCCGATGCACCACGGATTGCATGAAATTCTTCTTCCCCTCAAGAGGGACGAAGACAATACAGTGAGAGGGCCCCAGTGAGAGCGGGGTCCCGGTGAGAGCGGGGTCCCAGGGGAGAGCGGGGTCCCAGGTGAGAGCGGGGTCCCGGTGAGAGCAGGGTCCCTGGTGAGAGCGGGGTCCCGGTGAGAGCGGGGTCCCGGTGAGAGCGGGGGTCCCGGTGAGAGCGGGGGTCCCCGGTGAGAGCAGGTTACGCCAACATCTCCCAGAGCAGAGTGGCCAGAGGAGTCCAGAGCGGAGAACAGGACAGGAGACACCAGTATGATGACTGAGCTGGAGAAAACCAGCATCGGGATCTAGCAGATGCTTGTCACTGTGTTCTTTGAATTTGGAAGGGGCTCATTTAAAAGTATCTGCATAATGAAAGCAGTTGCACTGTAACTTGGTGGGACAGATGCCATCTCCCCAGTGAGGAAGCTGAGATGATTTGACCAAAGGCAATGCTGAGAGACCCCCACAGACAGACCCGCCGTGGCTGCCGAGGAGCCTCACGCATCCTGCAGAGCCACGTCAGACATGTGTGCGGGCAGAGGGGTCCCTGCACTGAAGGTGTGATGACGACGGAACAGAGCAGGTGTCTCCATTAGATTGTTGGGACGGGCGAATCTGAAGACCCCGCGCCTGTTTTACATGCCCTCTGTAAGGGGACGCGTTGCATTTAGAACCGCAGACAGACCTCAGAGAAAGGGCTCCCCCATGGTTTCAGAGCACACTCGAGGTTCAGTTACACACCTGCCCGCCGCCTGGGCTCTTTGTGGATTGCCCTGTGTCACACCCCCGCGGGGGGACGACTGACGCTTTTCATCACTTTGCTTTCTCCTCACCGAGACGAAGGAAGAGTTTGACTGAACTGAAAAGGCATTAAGCTCTTTCAAGCTTCGTTTCTCAAGACTTGTGCATCTAACACATCACCGCCCCGTGAATATTAGTTTCACGTTTTCTCCTTGCATTTGTGATTAAATAGGCCACGGAGGTAAAACTAGATTGTCCTTTGAAATGGCTGTAGTGAGATTTTATTCCTACCATAAACTCTGAATGTTTTCCATGTTTGGCCTGTGTTGATTTGTGTTCGCAATGGAAGTACATCAACACTATTGGAAATATGGTTTCTGCGTTCCCAGCACCCACATTTTCTGATGTCCTGATGGTTTCTCATAGATGTTGCTGCCTCCGAGTTTATTCAGCAGATGCTGCTGAAGGCGGAGCTGGCCTGGGAGGAGAAGGGGCAGGGACCGTCGTCGGCCCTGCCCATGGCACTGGAGGAGCTGTACGAGGAGATCATCCATGACCGCCCGACGCTGGCCAGTAAGCTGTAAGTATTAGAGCAGTGAGTCGGCCTGGGTCTTCCAGGAGTTCACTTTCTCACGTGGGTTCTCCTCCGTGCCTAATCATTTAGGGAAGTAGATCTGTCTCTCGATGAAAACGAGTTAGAAAATTGAAGATCATAGCAACATAGCTACCAACAAACACTTGTTGACGTAATGACTTCAGCATGCTTGGATGAAAACCCCCGAGTTTTTAAGCATTGCCATGTCAGCTCTTAGATCAATTTGTCATCCTGAGAGGAAAGATCATCTCTTAAGCACACCTCACACTTTAGACAAGATTGGTAAGATGTTATGTGACTGTCCTGATGGATAAAAGTCCTAAAGGAGGAAATGCAAATATTTGTTTTTTCTCTGAAGAACACAAGTGCCGATTGCTTAGTGTCTGCCATGTCTCAGTACAGGGTCACACTATCACGAGAATGGACCCTGAAGACATTCTGCGAAAGGGGCAGAGGCAGAGACCACACGATGGTCCGCCTATCTCAAGTGTCCAGAGTTGCCCACCAGTGAAAAGAGACAGCAGACTAGTGGGGCCCGGCGTGGGAGATGGGGGTGCGGTCTGATTCCATGGAGGTGGGGTCTCTGGGGAAAGAGGACACTGTTCTTGAACTAGATGATGTGGTTTCACAAATTTGTTTAGAGGCTGCAAAGCGCTGAACTTCACACTCTAAAATGTGACCTCTATGATGCACAAATTCTATCTTAGTAAAATAAAACCAGAGAAACAACACAGTCAGCTGCATGCGGACATTGGGAGCGTGAGCGGGCCCTTCCTGCCTGCGAACCCGTTTCTTATCCAGCGCGGGGATTCTGTCTCTGCTGGACCGTTCGAGGGCCCCTGAATGAATAGCACCCTCTGGGTTCTGGATTGTGTAGAAATAATCAAACAGTGAAGAGGGAGCCCAGATTGCACCAGATCGGTCATAGAAGTTACTTAAAAGACAGAATGGAATCTGCAGCCGAAGTACTGTTTGTAAGTATTTGCCACCATTAGGCAGCTTTCCCAACCAGGTCCAAGGTGCCTCCAGATCTGATAGAGTCTCCCAAAGCGGGAGCCTCCCAGATATACTCCCAGGGCAGGAGGAGGAAAAGCGGCGTCTTCTGGGGACAGGGCTCCTCCAGGGAGAGGGAGAGAGGCGCCATGACACCCTCTTCCCAGATTCGTCTCTCAGCGAATGCTTTCCCCTTCCCATGCGTCGAATTAGCGCGATTGGGTTCTTCTCCTGGGAGGTAGAGAGCACATGCTTCCAGCGGCTGCCTCACGGGCCCTGTGATGAGCGAGTGAGTTCAACAGGGAAGCTCATTTCGGAGCTGCCTCATCCAGGCCCCCGCGCACTGCGGATTTGAAAGCTCTTCTAGATAATGCAGAGGCTGCCATCAAGGTTAAACACACTGACTTCTGCTTAGTCCTGGAATGTATTCATTTCTGACTCTGATTGAGTTTGAGTGTTATGTCAGCCACCAGGCTAAAACTTTCATAGATTATCTTACATGGTCTTCAAAGGTCCGCTCGGCTCTGTTCTTTCCCAAGATGGCAGAGTTGGGGAAATAGCATCCCCATGACCATCCCAGCAGCCAGACCCAGGGCCCTCACCCACACCACAGTGTCCGTCTCCTGTTTGCACAGACGGGGTCAGCGTGGGATTGCTTGTGTGTGGGAGAAAGAGGCAGGCAGTCCTGGAGATGAAAGTGCAGTCAAGTCAGGAAGTGGTTAACAGATAAGATGATTTCAAGTGAGCCGAAGCCAAGGGTCAGAGAACATATAGTCTGCTCTTGACCAGATTATATTTCTGATGTTGCTGGAATACGAGAACTAATACAAGATTTGCCTGCAAAGAGTCTCACTTCCAGGTGTTGATATTGAAGTCAATCCCCAAATTCCACTCTACATTTGGGGTTATGTTATGGGCTTTCCACTACAGAGATGTTACAATATAACCGAAAATGAAAGTTTGAGTTAAAAACCAGATTCTTTAATAATAGGTTATTTTGGATATTAACTTAGCTCTGTGTTTATAGATTGGCTTTTGATCCTGTTTTGTTCTAGATAAAAAAGGAGACAACCGATTGGCCAGAAAAAGTTTCTACTTTTTATACTATTGATTGATCAACAGACTAACAGACTTATGTGTTCTATACAATTAAATATGATTATTTTATTTGCTTTTTCTCTTGCTGACTCTAAGAAAAGCCTTACGACTTTGAAATAAGTCCTGCTTTTTCATATTAGTCTGCTATTGTCTTCAGATAGAATTAAACATTAAATCAAAGCGCAGTGTGATCCTAATTTTAAGTTTCTGTTAGCTCTTTGGAAACGAATCACAAGTAGACAAATGACAAAGCACATTTGTTATTTATAATGCTGGACTTGATGCATTTTATCTGGTCATTTTCATTGTCTTTATAGGTTGTTTTTGTTGTCTTTATAGTGTTAGACAAACAAAAATAATAAGAAAATGTGAACCAAGAGCAAACAGAAATTATGAATAACCACCAGGTTGGTTATATTAATGTGGACAAGTATATTTTCTATACACTTCTACTCTTGCAGATCTGCTGGCATGAGATGGAAAAATATGGACATTATAGGACTCCTCTGTCACTAAACTCACAAACATTATAAAAGACAGAATTATTCTAAAACTGAAAAATGTATGTACTGTTGAGAAAGAAAACGATACTTGTTGATTTTATCCGAATCACACAGCGGTGATTGATGTAGACAATGCATTTACTAAATCAGGTTGCGACATTTTCAATAGGCCATTCTTTTGATAGAGAGCATATATGAAGTGAATCAGAAAACTGACCTCTTTAATGGGAAACTGAAATACATTTCTGTCCAACACCCCCTTATTTCTCATTGACAAAACTATATCTTCACAGACCATTGTTCGGGGTCTCGGGTAGGTCTGGGGCTGGCTGTTCCTTGCCTCAGCGTTGCTGAAATGTTCTGAAAATGCTTCCAGTCTGTTCTCTTCAGAAAACTGAGCACATTTTCCTGCGCTGTGCAAACCCATGTTTCACTCATGCAAACCAGGCGCTGCTCGGATGGTTTAGTAACCTGAGTGATGAATGCGGACCCTGGTCTTCAGCTTTTTCTACACGGTCCTCAGCTCTTGGGAGATGAAGGAGAAATGAATACTGAACAAAGCGAGATTCTAGGAAGAGAGGAAAGGCAAGTGGGAGGTGAACTATTGCTCAGTCAGCCTCTGCTGCTGCCACAAGCAAGCATATTGATGAAACGTATTGTTCCTTTTCATAATTTTGTCCAATAAAGAACAGTGCATACTCATTGGTATGAGAAACATAGAAGTGGAAAGAACTTAAAAAGCTTTTTTTTTCCTCTCCATGGAATTTATTCTTTCCTTTCCCGCCTTTTACCTCCAGCTTCCCTCTGATGACCCCACCTGCGTTCCCTCCTGTGAAGGATGGCGGCCGTCTTTACCAGTGTAACCGCCTTCTCTCCCTGTGCATTATAGTTGACGAGTTTCTTCTACATTTTCCCAGAACATATTTTTCTAAACTTAAAATATGAGAGAATTGAGTGGTTTCTTCTTTCAACATCCCAGCATACAAGTAAAATTTCCTCTCAATATCAACTCACATTACTGGTTCTGTCAGCATTTTGTGCCATAAATCATGATTGACCAGGATAAGAATGTGGCTTCCTGACTGTCCCACTGTAAGAGGTGTTTACTAAGTAGGGAATTCCTGTGTTATTGGTTTATCCTCTATCGCATGCTTTCTAAATTATCTTCTAAGAAACATTCCTAAGGACTCTTTTTGTTACCTGACTTTCAAGTTCAAAAGGAGTAGGTTAGATTTAATGCTAAAGTTCTGGCAGGGGGGTGGTCAAAGGAAAAATTCTTGTATTTCTCTGAGGTTCTTCACAAGTTGGACAAATGAACAAATTAACATTAAGTGGGATTAGCAAGAGAAAAGCCCATATGTATGTATGGAGAATTGACATGGCAGTCAATTCTGAGATACCTGGGGTGGACCAGTGATTTATATCCTGAGCTGAAGCCTGGAAAGGGGAACCGGATTCTCAGGAGAGGGAAGAGGACATCTCCATGTGGCAAGGAGGGATGACTCAACCTTACTTTTACTCTAAAAGTAAAGATAGCTCCTTGCATTTCTACAGAAAGTAGGGAGAAAAGATCATTTCTGGATTAGGAGAAGAGTGGAGGCCCAGGGATGGCAGATGGCATCTTTGATGAAGGGAAGGGCTGCAGGGTTAGAAAAATAGGAGCTTCTCCTTTGCCTCTGGGACTGTCCTTCTCTGTCCTTGCTTTTCATGTCAGAGTTGGGTATATACAGGAAAACAATTCTGAGAGACTTGGGGTGTCTTGATTTAGTCTCCTCAGTTGCCTCCAATTATAATATTCTCCATCTGGTCTCAATCTGTAAAGCTTTTAGCCTTTCTCTTCTTTAAATTTGCAGCAACTGTTCTCACACTTGGGTGCTATTTGCCGCTCTGTTCTTTCTTTCCTCCTGACTGGGTGTCTCCTCTCAGCTGTCTTCCTCCTCAGAGGCATCTCAGCGCCTCATTTCCTACCAGCGCGGCAGTCACACAGCTGCTGCTGAATGGGCCCCTTGGCGTTCGAATGGGGAAGCTCTCCCAGGGTTTGCATGATGCAGAAGTTCTGCTATATGGCAGCTTTTGTTTCGACACTATTTTTTGGAGTCCTTGGGTTCAACCCACAAAAGCGAGGCATCATGCATCATGGAGTATCCCACCGGGCAGCTGTGGGTCTTGACTGATGAGTAATAATGACAGTGTCAACAGCCGACCATCATGCCACTTTCAGGCCTCAGAACGTGGTCAGAGTGGTGTCCCTGTCACTTCATCTCATCCTCAAACCTCACCAGCTCTACTTTCCGTCACGCTCCCCGTTCACATGTCCCCGTCCACCTTGAGCGTGAGTAACGGAACTCATGTCTCACACATGTATCCAGTCTTATGTTTTGCAGTGAGGAGATAATTTATTCATAATTTTACAACTTCTTTAAAGAGGAAACTGTTGATCTAGAGGAATTCGCGCGGTGGCTACTCATCTTAAATGGGGGCCCTGTCGGTATGGGAGAAGTATTTAGAAAGACACGGAGAAGACAGTCAGTGGTGGGGAGAAGGGTCGTTCTCCAGAAAAAATGAGCCAGATGATGATTTGCAATTCTATCTGCTGTTGAGCTGCTGATTGTCAGCTAGAGCTGCTTTCCAAGTAGAGCAGCAGGGGCCCTTGAAGTTTCCCAGTGATGGGAGTGTGTCATCCAGGAGCCCTCTGGTCACACTTGAGCTTATCCACAGGGTGACCGGGGATAGAGCTATCCAGGCCAAAACAAAGTCAAAGGCCAAACCCCAGTGATTCAAGGGCTGGGATTTGGAGTCAGCCTGACCTGGAGGGAGAGGAGGGGGACTGGAGATTCATCTCCAAGGCGTGACCAGTGATTGAGTCAACTCTCAACAGTAGGTTCAGTGGAACTTCCTGGTTGGTGACATCGCATGATCGTGGGGACGAGGCCCTGGAGCTCTGTGTTCAGGACCTTTCAAACCTCTAGCGTCTCTCTGTGTGGCCAGTCCCTTAGCATCCTCTGTGAACAAGCTGTAACAGTAAGTAGAGCACTTTCCTGAGTCTGTGTGTCATTCTTATGATGATCACACCTCAGGGAAGTTATGCAAACCCCCTGTTTTGTAACAGTCTGGTCAGAAGTGGAGGTTTCCTGGGGACCCCCAAGCTTGTGGGCATCCCAAGAAGTGGGGAAAGCCATGTTGGGGACAGTGCTCTTACTAAGTCCAGGCGCTGTCCTTACTGACTCCGGGAGGCCAGTGTCAGCATTGCGCTGCAGAACACCGCAGGGTGACGGTGACGATGACGGAGGCGCCTGTCTCGGGGTTGTTCTTCATGACTAAGTGTTAGTATTTCTCAATGCCTAGAGTGTCCGATGTGTCGCAGCACTGCAGACCTGCTTGAGAAACGACAAACTGCAAAAATGATGCTCTTGACTCGTCTGTGAACTGTCAGAAAAATCATCTGCAGCGTAAATGCCTCCTGGCCACCAGCTGAGGCCTTAGAATTAGGTCTTCATTTTGAATATGCTCATGTGGAGAAAAACCTCATTTTCCAAGCAGCTGGAAATAAAACGCAACCTCAGAGAAGACCAGCTTTGGTGAAGGGCATGCTCGACTAGGTGGCGGGGCTGGGTCTCCAGGGCTCGGTTATTTCTCAACTGGAGGTGGGGAGTGACTGCTAACAGGCAGAGCTGAGCGGTGCCCGGGGCACGAGGGCAGCACCGGTGAGGCATCAGCAATGCCCGTGGGGATTTTTGAACAGCACAATAGGAGTTATGCAATCTGTCCATTTTGACCTTAGCAACACCTGAGACTCGTGACACGCTCGGGTAGGTTTTGGGGAGACCCCCGAAGATTCCACATCATACGAAGCAGGCTCAGTTGGGATTCTCTCGGAAGCAGGAAGACTGGTGTCCACTCAAGGGTTTCTTCTGTCATCTTCGTTGCTCAGCTGCAAATAAATGAGATTTGCGCATGAAAGCAATTTCCATAGTCACTTGCATTGATCTTCACCGGAACTCCGAGTCTCAGGATGGATGGACACAATTATCCCTGTCTCCTGCCTGACCAAACGGAAGCCCAGAGCGCAGCATGCTCGGGCGCGTCACTGCTGGGCGATGGCTGCGATTCGGACCCAAGTCTTGGGGTCCTTTGTTCATCTCCCCCTCCACTCTGAGGGGGCGGGCTCAGGGATCCTGTCCAGGCAGTGCCACCACCTCCTGGTGTGCACAGTCTTGTCATCACATCTGTGAGGGACACCGCCTTTGACCCACATGAGGACGCTCCTTCTGGAAGTGCCGCCTGCAATGTGGAAAGGACTGTTGGATGCACAGGGAAAAAGTGTGTTTTTATTCCAACACCCTTGGGATCATTGTGCCTATGCCCTCGTTGCCTTGCTCCCCTCTTTGAGCATCACAGCTCCTAATTTTCCTGTGAGATAGTTGTTCCTATCAGTGGTCTACTAGCCCTAAGTGACCTGTGCACAGCGTCGGGGACAGTCACACAGCGTCACGTGAGATAAAGTCAGACTCCTCTCCCAGCCCCGGGTTCTTCAGAGTATTTGGAAGCTCAGGTTGTGTGTCGGGGAAGCTGTGGCCAGTGGATTAGTCTGTATTTTCCTAGTGTGACATTCAAAGGGATTTGTCAAACACTGAGAAACAAACATACAGAGCACTTTTTTCAAAGCCCTATATGTTGACCATTGTCACTGCTGTTTAATAAGGGTTTTCGGTCATCAGAAGCATCGTTCAGCTTCGTGTATAAACACACAATGTGTATGTCCATTTAGGAATATTGCCATTATTCTTTAAAGAGGAAATTGAGTCTTATTCAGAGGCCTTTCCCTTTTGAGCGGGAATGAAATCTGGGATGAAATGTCACTAGGCAAGCTTCACTGAGAGGAAGAGGCTTTAGTCACACCCACGACTTTGGTTATCACATTATAGGAGGGACCTGGGACGTTACTTGGTGAGTCGTCTGGCAGGAAGAAGTGGGGACTGATTACTGGCAAGAGGGTCAGAGAGTCGCCCAACCCGGCTTCAGGCCCTGCTGAGAGTAGTCCAGCCAAGGGACCTCAGTTCTGAGAGAGGCTTACCAAATCTCTTCTTTCAGTGCACCCTGACGGAGTAGCGGTTAGGTCAGCTGCCTCCACAGGAGTGCAGTCCACAGCATCCCAAGGACCCAGGTTCAAATTCTGGGTCTGGGAAGAACAACGAATGTGAACGACTCAATAAAAATAAAGGAATATGCTTCTTCCTCCTCTCTCTTCCTGCCTACTTGCTCACCTTTGTTCTTGCCTTCACCTTACCTAACAAAGCTAAAAATCTCCTGTCCCAGTTTGTGCCCTCGGTCCCCCTCCTGGGTCTCATGAGTCTGGAATGCTAGGTTCTCGAACTGGTCACACAAAGTGAATTTCAGGGCAAGATCAAGGCACCAGAAAGCAGTAGAACTTTGTTTACAATAAAACTCTCAGAGAAGGGAGAAAAAAGGAGGGAAGGAGAGAGGAGAAAGGAGGGGAGATGAGGCAAGAAGAGGGGAGGGAATGGGAGGGCAGAGAGAGAAGACATTTTGCCTGATGGCCCCTAGTTAACAGGAACTATTTGCTGATTCTCTTGCCAAACTATCTGGCTTCATTTCACAGCAGGAAGGGACTTGAGCTGTTTTGTTTTGTTCTCTTAGTAGTCTGCTAGTCTATGGTCTTGTGTTGTTTCTCTCATATCCAGCAGTAGCCTGCTCACTCTGGAAATTTCTCTATAGCACCCTCCCACTATGGAGACAGCCCCCTTTCTGTCCCTTATCAGTGAACTGAAAGCATCATGTTTTTTGATCAGGGTTCCCAACTAATCCATTGTTGCTTATCTTTGTGACACTGGTTCCCTTAATGCAAAGATAAACTAATTAAACATTCCCAATCCTAGTAGATTGTTGTCAGACTTCCTCTTTTTCTCATTAATCTGAAGTCATGAACCCCAGCAGAGAGGCATAGTGTGTTTTAAGGTCATTTTGGTCCACCAGTATTTGGTTTTTGCAGTATTTGTTGAAAAGACTTTTTTTCTTATTGAATTGCTTTGGTCAGTACCTCTATCACTTGAAGAAGCCAAGTGTTCCTGCTACACAAGGATGAGAGTAGTACTAATAATGCAGAAGAGGAGGCTAGAAAAAACAGATCCTTGAGGTCACCCTTCAGATCCTTGAGGTCCCCCTTCCCAACTACATATTCTTGCCTCCTTGTTCCAAGAGAAAATAAGACTTTCCTTCCAATAGTGTGTTTGGTCTCTGCTGATGCACTGAATGCACTGACTGCATCTGTGTTACTATACTGTTAGGCTGTCTTACTTGTATATCATCCTCTTGGGGTGTTGCCCTTGGGTTGTTCTGCTTGGAGTTTTATGGCATTTGGGTGCCTTACTGGGTGTAGTCCCTTGCGGGATCCTACTTGAGCAAATGCCCTTCTTCAGAAAAATGTGGCAGTGGTGACACTCTGATACTCTAATATGCCTCAGCATCTCTGATGGATCTTTATGGACTGAAGAACTTTAAACTCATCGTTATCAGATGTTTCCTCCTGTTAGAGTCACCATATGTCCTGGTTTGGACCTATCCTAGTTCATGACTATTTACCCAGCGTAATCATTAATTCAGTCCTCTTTTAGCTAAAAGCTATCCCAGTTATCAACTTATATGATGCTTATGTAGGGTTTGGGAACTCTGAGATAAAATGTCTTGTGTGATTACAGATCAATGTTAATAAATAAATGGGCAGCTATGCTGTTTCATAGTCTCCTGTTGCCCGTTGGGTTAGAAAGGGTCTTACTTCTGAAACC
Organism: Solenodon paradoxus; assembly: GCA_004363575.1. NCBI lineage: Eukaryota > Metazoa > Chordata > Mammalia > Eulipotyphla > Solenodontidae > Solenodon > Solenodon paradoxus. The sequence goes on along the minus strand of RJWH01004145.1, from coordinate 16,045 downwards.
TCATTAAACATACACACACTCTTTGTCTGGGCAACACATCTGCAAGACATCCATCATGCTTGCTAATTAAATACCAGGACGACATTGTGAAAACGCTGAAGACAACACAGCCTTGTATTTATGCAATCTTGATGAAGCCATCGGTCAGTCCCCTAAGAATTTACATGCAGTGAGGAATTCTGTAATCCTGTGGGGACAGAGATAATATCAATGGATATAGGGACAGAATGAGACATTGAGATTGTTTCATCCGATTTCCCACTTTCAGTCACTTGAAACTGTCCTTCAACATCGCTGGACACAAGTGGGCTTTCCAAGTTTGGTTGACACTGGACTCACCTAGGATGAAGGTGGAGGGAGGAGGGAACCTTTCTGTCATGTTATCCTTATTATTATTTTTGTATGAAAAATAGCTCCAGAGATGGGGGCATGATACCTTTTCAGACAGTCCACCTCTTGTGCATCCACACACCCACCATTTCTGTCACCCATGTAATAGACGTGTGTGTGTGTGTGTGTGTGTGTGTGTGTGTGTGTGTGTGTGTGCGGTGTGCTTGCTCTGGTAACTGAAGCTTTACCAAATTCTATCAGATATGCTTATTAAAAATGTCTGAAAAATGCAGTAGACTGTTAAACACCTTGCTTGAAATGAATAATGAGAATATAAGTACCATTTATTAATATGACTTGTTTGTTCAACAAAGTATCTGGAGAGTCATTTCTATCAATGTAACACTCGTCATATTCAGAAATTCCCCTCATATATGGATAGAGCTGCTGGATTCAATTTAATTTAGAGATTTTTAAAATTTCTTTGCAGATCTATTTTGGGAACTGCTGAGATGACTATGAGATGCCTTTAAAACAATACTATTTCTAATCCAGTGACAAGTGACATTGAAATTTTCATTTGCTTTTTAGATACAAGTCATATTTTACCAAAATGTTTTTTAATTTTATTACAACAATTAGTCTTTTTTGGAGTGGCCAAAGATCGCCATTAATCAAAACTCTCCAAGAACTGATTCATTCAAATATAATCTTTGAATCCTTGTCTTATTTTATATATGAAAAGACACCTACTCATATTTTCCGTGGTAAATAGTGCCTTTAGCTGTGTTTCGAGGGTTAAAATGGAGAGCTATTTAAGTGCGCCATTACTTTCATCGTGAAAATAATTGAATCATTTCTTAACATTGCTTCATTTACATTTTTCTTTGTTGTTCTACGAAGTCTCAATATAGTCAGTTTATTCTCTTATGAGTTTTCTAAAGTTGCTTTCAATATAATGGGTAATAATTGTCATCTTTGTTAGTTTTACTTTATTATGTTCTATTTCTGTTTGCAGCAATAAAATCCCAGTTCCCCCAGGCACTTTGCTCTATATGAAATGACTGTTAGGTTTATAGAAGTAAGCATGTTTTGAATAAATCCAGTAGAGTTCAGAACTGCTTGTCTGCTGGTATAGTCCCATCAGATTTTTTCCAGAAGGCAGTTAAAGCTCTCTTGCCTGCTTTAATCTAAACTGCTCTTGGATGATAGCGATTTCATTTGATGTTTATAGAATCTGCCTTACTCAAATACTTTTTTAGAAAATACACTATTTTATCTTATTAAAAGTATTTATTATTCTTTCACGTACAACTTTTAGGAGAACAGATTGCTACCTCTGTGGTATATCGCACTATACAGCAGACTGCTGGTGCCATCACCTCTCATTTTCACTTTTTACCCAGGTCCCTTCTCCTCCCCACCATCCCGGTTTCCACAGCCATGCACCAGAGTCCTAGACTTTTCTTGTAGTCTGTTAGTTTGTTAATTTTCTTTACATTTCACATAAGGGTGCAGCCATCTGGTATTTTTTTCCTTTCTGGTTTATTCAACTTAGCATGCTCATTTTAAGTTCTGCCAAAGACTAGAAACAGTAAGTATTGGTGAGAACACAGAGTAAAAGGAACTCTTTTACACTGTGGGTGGGAAGGTAAATGAGTGCCTCCTCTGTGGAAAACACTGGAAATTTCTAAAAAAAAATGGATCTACCATTGTATCTAGTATCCCTGCTTTTAGGTATAGATACAAAAATAGACTATTTCAGAACTATTCGTTCTTGTTTCCTCATTGACAGTTTTCTATTCTTAATTTATTATTATCAAAATGATACTTGGTCTGTATGAATAAGGCAGCATTTGTAACTAGCGACTTGAATTTCTTGTGGGGAATGGATGCTAGATGATACCACCTATGACACGACTGGGTGTGCCAATGATTTTTAAGGACGGAGGTGACATGCATGAAGAAGAGATGGTAGAACCGTAGTGTCTGGTAAACAGCTGGACCTTGTCGGGCTAACTCCTGCACTTGGCAGAGACGAAACGGACGGCGGTTTCCAAGGTGTCCGAAGGCCAGGCGGTAGGTAGGCAGCCGAGGGAAACGCTCCCTGGAAGGCGTCTGCTCCCGGGGCGGCCTTGCTTGCACGCTGCCTGCCTTGGAAGCTGGTCTCCACTCCGCCATTCAACTTGAGATAAGAAAGCAGGAATTCAGCTACATTTGGCAAACGCATTGCTCCTTCCTTTAGAAACCCTTTACACTTAATGACTTCTGTCTATTTTATAATCTGTCTACCTGACTGTTCACTCTGCTTTCTACATCACTTTACCCTTAAAAAATTTGATATAGATGAAACTTCTGTTTAGTTCTTTTATGTGAACAGCCCACACAGAAGGAGATAAGTGTGAAATATTCTGATGTGAGAGTGGGTGGAAGTTGTAGCCAGTGGGACGGGGTGATGAGAACAGAGATTCTGGATGCAAATTCCAGCCCCCGACTGCCTCCCTGTGTCCCGGGAAAGGTCTTCTCCTTTCCGATCCGTAGGATTCTTATCTAGAGAAGAGGCAGAAAAATGCGGTGACCTCCCAATGCTGTGATCAGAGCTCACACGTGTAGAGCACTTGACAGCAAAGACTGTCGCATAGTAAGTTCCGTCCAATGGCTAAAATGTTTTTTTGCAAGGGGTTCCCTCATATTGTTTTAAAAAGTACAGGGATACCACAACTCTCGTCAAATATTTGAAGCGTTCTCATGTCCCAGAAGCACAGGGCACACTCCTGGGAGCACGAGGCTTGCTGAGAACAAGTCAGACGGGCATTGTGCTCAAGTTGCTCAGGAAGAAACAGGCTTCGCTGGGAGCGAGGGTGTCTTGTCACTTCGAGTATTCAGGCAGGTAGATCTGGTTCTGAAATGCTGGGACGTTCCTCTTGTGTAGTGAAGTTTGTGATCTACAGCTACACTGTCAGGGAGGACACCCTGCCAGGACCCCGAACGTCCTCCACATCGTCGCTGCACTCACCTGACGCAGGCGGTGTCACCGTGCGTCATCGTCACTGCACTCACCTGACGCAGGGGGTGTCACCGTGCGTCATCGTCGCTGCACTCACCTGACGCAGGCGGTGTCACCGTGCGTCATCGTCGCTGCACTCACCTGACGCAGGCGGTGTCACCGTGCGTCATCGTCGCTGCACTCACCTGACGCAGGGGGTGTCACTGTGCGTCATCGTCGCTGCACTCACCTGACGCAGGCGGTGTCACCGTACATCGGATAGGACACTCAAGGAGAATGCAGGTGAGAACGCAGCAGTCGTTCCCCAAGGAAGGGGACGGCTCTCCAGCGCTTGCTCAGAAAGTTCTTGACGCCTGGCCAGCCTCTCTCCTGGCGCCCAACACGCGGCCTGTGTAGGCGGTCATCTAGGTGTCCGGTCAGGCCCTCCCAGCCACGGCACAGAGCCGACGGACAGCTCGCTCCAGCCGTGACAGTCGAGCCCTGTGTCTCTGGTCCAGCAGCCTGTGTCTCCTGCATCGAGCCCTGCAATAGCCCAGCTCATCCCTTAGCTGGTAAGGAACGTTCCAGAAACCTTGTAGTTCTGGACGCTGAGGGAAACGAGCAGCTAAGGATGCTGCCGATTACCTGCATCACCCGCCTGCTCAGCCGTGATGTGCTGCTGCCAGTACTGCCCCTGCGCTGGCCTGGGACCGAGCGGTCTCGGGGTGGTAGAGGGGCCACGCTTGGGCATTTTGCGGACTCAGCAGTCTGCGTTTGACCAGACCAGGCTGCTCCTTCTAACCTGCTTCCCAGTCCTCACCTGCGTGGCGGTGGCTTGTTGGCTGAACACTTCAAAACCGCTTCATTCGGAGTTCGCAGAAGTTAACTCCTGTTTCAGTACAATTTCTGGTGAGCCCAGGCCTGCTCTGACGCGCCCGTTCCGAGTTTCTCTCTCCCGCCCGCTCCTGGACAGGGAAACAGACGGGCTGCAGAAGCGTGAGCTGCGTGCGGTGCGGGAAACCCTTCCAGACCCTGTGTCCCTCCCCGGTCAGGGTGCGCGTGGGAAAGGTGTATTTCCAGGCGCTGACAACCACAACTGGGCCTGGAAATGAAAATGCGTTTGTAATGACACAAAAACATGGAATATATAAGAATACATCTGGCAAATTACGTGCATGGATTTAGTGCCCAAAATGACAAAATACCAATGAGAGAAATTAATTAAGGAGCAAATGGAGAAATAGGCTCTTTATTGATGACAAACACACCATTGTTAATATGTAAATTATCCCCAAATTGATTGACAGTGCTACTCAAGATTTCATCCTGCCTGTTTATAAATATTGACAAAATCTAAAATACAGCTGAAACGTCTAAGGATCTCAAAGAGTCATAGGGTTTTGAAAAATAAAACAAAGTGGCATAGCTCACATGACCTGATTTCAAGGCCTTCTGCGAAGGTCGTATTAATCAAGATAATGTAGTATTAGTCTGAATATAAACTTTGACATCAGTGGTATGCAAGGGAGCTTTGCAAAGCAGACCCACACACATATAACCAATTAAATTAAAATATATATTCGGGTAATCGAATGGGGAAAAGGTGTTCTTTCCAAAAATGATGCTGGGACTTTTGGAAGTCAAGTGAAAAATGGTGACCCTTGACTCATATACAGCACTGTACACGCACAATGAATCAGAGACCCAAATATAAAGCATAAAGCTATAGAATGTCTGGAATAAAACCTAAGAGAAAACTTCACTGACCTTGGCTTAGGAAAAGAAGTTTTAGGTAAGACATGAGAGCACAAACCACAGGAGGAGAAAAGTGGTTTTGAAGCACGTGGTTAGAAAAACGAAAAGACAAGACGAAGCAGGGGACAGTACTGGCCAGGTGTATCTGATAAAGGACTTGAATCTAGTATTTGTATAATAAACTCAACAACCTGGCAAGAAACCAGTGAAAAAGAGCCAAGAGAATGGAACTCAGCTTTACAGAGAAGAGAGCTGTATGTCAAAGAAGCACATTGAGCCACACACCTGCTAAAATGAATTAAAAAGAAAAAAGACAAGCACTGGCAGGATGTGAAGCGAGGCAACGCCTGCTGCGTGGCCAGCAGGGAATGTGCCACTTCGACACTTTACTGCTTCATCGAGAACAAGGAAGGTTACGTCCACACAAGCACTGATGTGCAAACCTGTGGAGAAACCCCGTTCACAGCCGACAAGGCCTGGGCCCTCCCGTGAAATGCCGCTCAACGGAGAGCCAGCGCGGCGGCCTCGGCCGGACAGAACGGCACTGCTTCCGGGCGGGGTGGGTGGGTGAGCCCAGAGGCCGGTGTTCAGCCACGAGCCTGACAGCGCCTTCCTCTTCTGATCCCTTTCCCGAGATGCTCTGGAAGAAGATCAAGTGGGGCACACGAAGTCATTATCGGGGGCCGCAAGGGAAGAGGTGCAGGAGATAAATGACTCCAAAGGGCAGTTATAGAAAGAAACGTGCGAGTGGTAAAAATTATATACATGTACTGTATTTAAATATTGTTAACAATTAAAAATTGTTGAAACTCATTGAACTGTCCACCTACACATTTTGGTTGTAATATTTATAAATAAATTCAGTAAACCTGCATCTCTACAACCCAGAAGTGTACACTGGCCCTTGTCGGCACCGCCACCACTGCTGCAGATGATGGAATAGTAGCTTCCTCTTGTGTCGCGCCCCTGACTGCACGTGCACATATCTTGGTTTATATGGTAACAGTGAAGGAAAGCTTTTTAAAATCTTGCTCCAATATCGTGTTAAAATGCAAATTCAGCACTTACGATGTCCAGGAAAACGGAGAAAGTGAAGTAGGGTCTGGGTCAGTCGCTCGAGCTGTGCACCAGCAGTGGGCTCGTCCCGTCTGTAATGCCATCCTCCCGCTCCCGCTCCCCGTTATTACGTTATTAGCACTCCAAACGCGGCCCGGGCTTCTCAAACACATCTAGGTTCTGTATGAACAGCCCTTTGTCATTTTGCCTTCACTTTTGGGCCATTTGTTTCCACATGGAAACATCTTTGTTTGGATACCTTTCTTACCTTCGCTTTGGAATTGCGTATCCATCTGACGGGTCCATCCGCACACGCTCTCTTCTCAAATTGAAATGATAGACTGTTCTTTGAAAGGTGAAATGGAATGAAATTCAAAGTTAGCAGTGGAGGCCACAGGTTTCCCGTCGCTCTTCTCCCGCCGCCTGGGGAAGCTGGTTCTTACCTGACGATGACATTCTCTGCTGCGCTGCCGGCCCTGGTCTCTGACCGGGGCAGCCGTGTGAGCAGAAGACTAACTGTCGTTTCGTTATTTCCTGCAGCAGCCCCCTGTCGTTGCCAATTGCCAAGCAAGACAGTCTGTTGGAAAAAGACATTCTGTTCAAGGATGCGGCAACAAAAGGCCTATGCAAGCGACAATCTCAAGACAGTGTCCCCGAGAACACCGCCGTGAAGGAGGCCCCGCAGCCCGAGCAGGTAATCCCGCAACGGGTCTGGTGGCGTCAGGTCCTTTTCCGCTGTGTCACAGTCCAGCATTTCAGAATCACCGTTTCCATTCCGGTGGAGACTGCTGAGCACACGAGCTAATGTTTTGTCCTCCAGCTTTCGGTGTGAATGGTGCTGGTGTCAGGCGACCACGAGCATGCACAGCTGCGACTGTATTTCACAAGGATTCACAGTCCTGACGTGCATACCAGGAACGTGAGCGGCTCCAGCGCGTGAATTCCTGGGTCTTTCAGATTCCAGATACGGCGGATGCTTGCAGAACAGCGTTCCGTCCATTGTCACTGTGTTAATCATGTTGCTTAGAGAGAAAAGTCCCGACCCGCCTTGACCTCAGGGATGCCTTGACGGCCCATTTTGCTTCAAGTCTCAGGTGCCGCAGGCCTGCCGAGAATGCTGAGAACCCCGGGATTGTTAGGATCATTCTGGATTATTCTGTGGGTTGTGTTTATTGGGTCTTTCAAATATCCACATGCGGTGGATAATAAAAGAGATACAAACCAATCCCTAAAAGCCATGCATCCTTAAAAGCATGGTGTGGTGTGTAGTGTGTGCGTGTGCGTGCAGGTGTGAATGCATGAGTGTGTGTGAGTGTGTGTGCGCGCATGCCCCAGAGCCCAAGTCAGGAAAGACCATTTTAATGAGAGTGGGGTTACAGAAATTAAGCTATTTCTGTTACCTTTTTCACAAAAATAGATGTTTTTATATGTTTTCTCTTTAATAAATGGCAGACTAGATTGATAATAATAATAGTAATCCTCACCAGTGTTTTAGTACATCTATTTTTCAGTATTTTCCAGACACTTTAGCTAGGTTTTCTAAAGACCCTCTTCAGCTTTTAAATGTTTTATTTTTGTTATTTTGAAATAACCAGAAGGTAGCAGAAGGTGCTCTGCGTGCAGATGTTACGGGGGTGTCAGTTTGACCGCCGCAGCGAAACACCGCAGCTGGGTGGAGTCGTCACACATTCTTTCTCGCGGTTGCGGGGACTCGAAGCCCGAGAGGACTGCGCGTCCCCAGTGAAGGTCCTTCACCGGCATTTTCTCTGGGTGTCTGCAGAGTGCAGAGGAAGGGGGAGACGGTGCTGGGGCCTCTCATCTGGGCACCAGTCCCGTGGGAGCAAGTCCCCGCCTCGGACCTCTCTGAACCTGGGTCACCCGCTCAAGGCCGTTTCCAAACACAACCACTTGGGCAGTGGGAGACTCGACACAGGAATTGGGGTCAGTTCAGTCCTGTTCGGCGGGCAGACTGGGCGCTAGGAAATCGAAGGACGACTTTTCCTCTGCCGTCGTAAGGGTCCTGTGAGTGCCATGTCACCTTACACGCATGCTACTAAGTAAAAGCATCCACTGAATAGGCTACATGCTGAATGTCCCATTGTTTGACGTTCCAGAAGAGGCCAGTCCGGAGACACAGGGGTTTCTAGGGGCGGGGTGAGGGGTGGGTCCAGGTTTCTGGCTCTGCCAGTCTCAGATATGGTGGCGGCTGCATTCTGCATTGTGCTTACGCCCCGGCCACTAGAATGCCCGGCACCAGGAGGGAACCTAACTCACTAACTGTGGGCTTGACTTGACAATGCTTTGGGTCAGTGTAGCTTGACAGTTGTAACTCATACCCAGTTCTGGTGAGAGGTGTTGATAATGACGTGTTCATGGGATTCTAAAATGACACTACAGAAACATTTTAAAGAATGAGAAGGCGTTCACAACCCCGTCCTTTTATACTTAGAGGTGACTGACGTTTCGCTCGTTGGTGCAGGTGCCTAGTAGGAGTGTCCTAGACCGTGACAGCACTGGTCATAGCGTCCCTCCTCTTTGGGACTGAAGACTGGGGCTGTCACTCAGGCTCGGCTGCATATTGGTCCGCGCACTGCCACCCCGTCTTCCATGGAGTGCCTGGTGCTGGGGACACTCCTGGCCCGGAGTGCAGAGGTGCCGGAGGCCCGTTTCCCCTGTGGGGCGTATGGCTGCAGGCGCAGGCACAGGCACAGGCGCGACTTCGGGAAGGCTTGTCGGAGACTCAAGGGCGGGCGCACACTTGTAGGAGACGTGCGTTATGGAAACCCTAACAGCGAGAAAATAGATGTGGGTCTTTCCCAGATTTTTATAAAAACAAAATGCATGCGGATCAAGTTGTATCGGTGTTAGCGAAGAGACCAGACTTGATTGAACTTTTTCTAGTTGAAATAATCACCAGAGTTAACATTGGTTTTCATCATATTTCTGAGAATGTCAGATTTTTCTTAAGTTGCTTAAACATGTGCTACATTCTTCCTTCCCCTCCCCTGCCCCTCTCCTCCTTCTCCTCCTTCTCTCCTCCCCGTCGGGGTTTTGCCCTCTGCATGTGTCCTCGTCTCCGTCTCCCTCCCTTCTTTCCTTGCAGAATATGTTTATTTAAGATTCAATCAAGCTGCAATGCAGGTCACGCTTCCCTTCCATTCAGCAATGGGACGTCACCCCAGGGCAGAGAGATGGAGTCCATCGAGTGTTCAGAGTCTGGGGTGGCCCACAGCTCTCAGGGACACTGTGGGTCCTTGGCTTCACCGAGTCCCCTCTGTGAGATTGGTAGGGAAGGCTGACACTTTGGTGGTCACAAAGAGGACCCAGATGAAGGCTCTAAGCAGACAGCAGTTACTGAATGAGAAGAATCACTCGTAAGATGTACTTGTCATCATTGTTATTGGTTATTCTGGCTGCGTGTCAGGCTCCGGCAGTGTTGTCGGGTCCCCATGTCACTGATGTATCTGCGCTTAATTCTTGCAACTCCAGGCAGCACATCCACCAGGGTTCATTGTTGTCACTGTTAATACAGATTAGTTCACAAGTGACACAATAATCCCTGTCATTGCTTAACAATTTTAAGCTAAAAATGTTTCCACTTGCATCCACTTAACCCTTAACATGCCCCTCTCAGCCGGTGTTTCTGCATCTCCAGTACTTACAGTCAAGTTTCACACTGAGTTTCAAAGTGACCGAACGTAAACTCGGGACAGGTGAGCCGGTTGTTGCGAATCACCTTTTGCTTTACTCCACGTCCTGTGACACCAGCCCCCTGACTCACTGAAGCCCTGCTGCTGCGACAGCTTTATAAAAACGAGCAGTGTGACCCATGGTGACCGCAAGACTGAGAAGGCTCCTTCTGCTAGAGCCCCAGCATCCACGCGAAGTGAACCCTCGGCCGGGAGCTAGGAAGTGATCAGCTCTACTAGGAATGTCTGACAGATGACAAAGGTGGAGAAACAACTAGAATGTTCTCCAGACCCGGTGAGAGGTGGAAGCCTTGGGAAGTTGAGTGACGTACGTCGTCAGACTTCTGCTGTGCTCCTGTTCCTCATTCCCTCTCTTTCCTCTCGTGCATGCTGGGTTCTTTCCTCCAGGCCTGCTGCCCCCAGACCTTGCTGCCCTTCGCCCCTGGGCCAGAACATCCCTGCTGTCCATCGAACTTCTGCTCCCTGGACCAGAAGAGAGAAAGCAGAGGAGGCAAGGAAGACAGGGAATCAGTGAATTCAGAAAGCTGACATTTCCTTTGGATCTTGATACTTTCCTTCAAGTGTTTCTTGAAGTTTATCCTGAACTTCCCACCCGAATTATGTCTGTTTTGTGTTCTAGATCTTTCCTTTGAAAATGTAGAGATGCGCAAGTAGGTAGATAGATAAATGGATGGATAGACAGATGATAAGTAGGTGACAGAGATAAGTGATAGATAACAGGATAGAGAGATATGAGAGGAAAGGTAGATGATAAGTAGGTGGGTGAGTAGGTAGTAGACAGATATAGGTGATAGATATAAAGGACAGATGATAGAGATCCATAGGTGCAAGGATATAGATGATAGGTCGATAAATAGATTTCTTTATAGGAGCCATAATAATCCTAGTGAGGATTCCTTCCTCTCGTCTCCGTGCGCCCCATTAGAATTGCTTGGTCGACGTTGGTCATCGACAGGTTGACACGGCTGAGGCTGCATCTCTAACATGAAACTAGACACAGACAGCTTTTCTTTAGTTTCGTTACTGATTGTCACAGTGCCGCTTACCTCTTCATAAAGAACCTATCCCTTTGACAATCTGACTTAAGACGAATTACCAACATGTCCTTTCTGATCACTTCGGCATCTTTCTACGTTAAATGCAAGAATTCTCTTGATTAGTCTCTGTCACATTCTATTATGCAAGCAGGCCGGGGAGCCTTCGTATTTGTGCTCCCAGCCTGGCATTTTCTGCAGCAGCTGCGCCGCTGTGGGTGGAAGCCCGGGCACCTGCCAGCCGCTTAGCGCCACGCAAGCTAGTGCTCAGCACCCGCACGGGTTTGCATGGCGCTGTTCGAGTGGTCGTTAGAAGAGGAATTTTATTATCTAAGTGTAGTCATTGTCCTGAGAAAACGCTTACTCTTGATTTCACCCCTTTTCAGAATTGTTTGTCAGTGTGTGTGCTCACTTACTGGACACTTCTTATTCTTGCATCGGCAAGTTGTTGCTGTCCTGTTTGTGCTTTATGTCACATCCTGAACCTGGTATGTGTGTCCCCTGCACATTAGTAATGTGTGTGCATGTAGATATACACGCGCAGGCCTCTCTCCCGGTTTTCTGGGCCGCGTGCGTGTGTTCGACTTTTCGTTCCTGTGGGAAATGCCTGCAAATACGTTAGAAAGAAAAGACTTACCTCCATCCTTCAGTGATGATGACATTTCCCCTTTTAGGTGTTCTCTCTGTAAAGACGCTGCCAGTACTCTTCAGCTTCATTTTCTCATTTTTTTATATCTCAGGGCAAGCTTCCCAATCTGTGATCATAGAAGACAGTGAAGTTATCCATCAAGATAATAAACCATGATCTTGTCTAAAACGATGACTCAAATGCAATTCAGAAGCACACACTGAGGATGGTAGCTCCTTAAATACATCGGTGTCTCATCCATGCCTTCTCTTCTGGGACCCCTCCCTCCCGCAGCCACATCATTTGGGCTCCTAACCTGTCTCACCATTTGCACCTTTTGCTCCATAAATCATCAGGGCTCTGCCTTAGCTCTTGTCAGACAGATGTCTGCCCCAACCCTCTGTGACTTGCCATGGTCTTTGGGATCAAACTATCCTTCCCCATGGCCAGAAAACCCCCACCTCCACGGCCCACTGCTGCCCTTCCCTCATCCCTTGATCCTGATGAGCCCACAGCAAGAGTCTCCACACGCTGTCCTTCTAGCCTTGGGGCTCTGCCGTCTTCTCTCTCGTCCCAAAGGGATGCCCTCTTATATTGTGCCCAGTTTCACTTTTGATGTGACCCCGTGGGAGAGAACTTCTTGGGGTACCCCATGAAAGTGTGACTTTCTCATTCAGAATATCTGTCCTTCCCTTCACTCTTTGGACTTGTAATTTCTGGTTTATATTCTTACTTATCCCCCATCGGTACATTTCGCCACCCTACTTTGACATCATGCCTGTCCCAGGACTGTCTCAGAATCCCGTCTCCACCCAGGGGTGTGCTGTTTAGACTGCTAGCGAGGTTTTTGTTTGACCCATTTCTCCGCCACACTCGGCACTGTCTCTAGTAAAACACACATATTGGTCCTGTAGCAGTTGAGCTGTATTTGGAAGGACGCAGAGCTGGCTTATGCTATTCCTTTAGCTCATTCACTTTTGGCACAGTGATGGTATCAGCGGCAAGTACCGGTTCTCAGACACTGCTCTTGAACTGTTTTAAGTCAATAATTGTGACCCTATCCAGGTCTTAATGCAATACCTCTAATCCAAAGGTACATTGCTGGCTTTAATGAGGCCGTGTTACAGGCTCTGTACAGAAGGATTCTCCGTATTTCAAGGCATGTTTCTCTTCAATGCAGAAAAAGCAGGGCAAATCATCATCTTCAGGTGTTGGTTGGGGCTGTGCATTTGTGGGGTAGGAAAGAGCTTGCTGAGGTCTGGAATAGTTTACTGGTTAAATCTGAATAAAGCAGCATCCTGTTATGAGTATGCAGTGCATCTCACTTATGCAAATGGTTGGTCCGCCACACCAGGGCCCCCATCCCCACAGCATCCTAACTGAGGACAGAGCAGAGCTCTCCTAACCTTTTCACATTCCTGGGATGATTCTGGTTTTCTGTTATTCATGCATTTGTATTAGAAATAGGTCTGGAAAAACAAGGTCTTGACTGTATCACGAGCTCATGAGAAAGGTGACGTTTTGTGAAATAATCACTAATATTCTCACCAATAGCAAGTGAGTTCTTTTTTTCCATTTGGCTGATAAATCTCATGAGCCACAAATAGGAAATTTCTTCTTTGGTCAAAGAAGGAGAAAGACGCTCAGGCTGTAAATCTTCTCAGCGCCACGCCCCGCTGGCGGTGTGGTTTCTGCAGGGGAAGGGGAGGGGACGGCAGGTGGGTCTCTGAGGGCCTGGACTTCTGGAGGAGGGTGGGGAATCCAGTGACAGTCCCCAGTGCGAGTTCGGTTGGGACCAGAGCTGTCGTGCTGTGGAGGGGTCGTCTTCGCCTGCATTTTGTCGGGCTGCTTCCCGTCATTCCCCACACACAGTCCAGAGACGACAGGGTCCAGCTGCCATCATTTCATAAACCCCCTTGTCCTCTCTCAAACTGGCCAGTTTCACGACTCAGGCGATTGTAAAAATAAGCACCGCTGAGCCCAATGGGAGCTTTGCTTGGCCAGCCCGAGGAGAGGCCGGCCACACCCTCGGTTTTTGCAAGGGAGCGCCCCCCTCACTGTGAACCGCGCCCCGGAAGGCAGCGCTGTTTGGCAGCGGCGCACATCCCAGGAAACGACGCACGTAGACGCCGCCCGTGAGCACAGCAGCACAGAAGCCCGCTGCTGTGAGACCCCCGGGCATCGGGCGCCTGCGGGGACGCTGATAGAAACATGCCGGTGCTGTTGCGCCTCCGTGTCCAGCGCGACAGGCCTCTGCACATGCCGCTGTGGTCTCTCAGACGCCTGCTGCATGCGACACGGCCTGTGCCATTTGCAATGATGGACTTTCGTCTAATCAAATCATCCCGATTCATCTCTTTTTTAGAAAAAGAGCATTTTTATTTGTCATTCAGCTGTTGATGTGGCTGCTCCCGGAAGCCCCAGGACAGGTGTCCGTGGACTCACCGCCGCACCTACTTGCCTGCTTTTTAAGCCCTGTCACTCCGTTACATTGAATGGGAAGTTACTTGTTTTCATGACGATTTACGTGCTCTCAGCCCCTGGCACCTCCAGGGTGACCCAGCGCAGGAGGAAAACCAGAAGCCAAGATTCCAGGGCCGACTGAAACCAGCCGCAGGCCGCCTGCTGCGCCTGCACGGAGCCTGTGTGTGTGTGCGTGTGCATGCATGTGTGTGCGTGCATGTGTGTGCGTGCATGTGTGTCCCTGTATGTGCGTGCATGTGTGCGTGTGTCCCTGTGTGCCTGTGTGTCTCTATGTGTGTGCCTGTGTGCCCATGTGTGTGTGTGTGTGTGTAGGTGCGTGCCTGTATGTGCCCGTGTGTGCCTGTGTGTCCCTGTGTGTATGTGTGCATGTGTGTGCTTGCATGTGTGTACATGTGTGCCTTGTGTGCCCATGTGTGTGCCTGTGTGTGTATGTGTGTGTCCCTGTGTGTGCCTTTGTGTGCATGTCATGTGTGTCCATGTGTGTGCATGTGTGTCCCTGTGTGTATGTGCCTGTGTGTGCCTGTATGTGTGTGTGGGTCCCTCTGTGTGCCCATGTATGTGTGTGCCTGTGTGCCCATGTGTGCCCGTGTATGCATGTGTGCCCGTGTGTCCCTGTGTGTGCATGTGTCCCTGTGTGTGCCCATGTGTGTAACAGTGTGTGCCTGTGTGTTCCCTGTGTCCCTGTATGTGCATGTGTGTCCGTGTGTGCGCGTGTGTCCCTGTGTGCCTGTGTGTGCCTGTATGTGTGTTGTGCCCCTGTGTGCCCATGTGTGTGTATGTGCATGTGTGCCTGTATGCCCATGTTTGCCCATGTGTGCCTGTGCGTGCCCGTGTGTGCCTTGTGTGCATGTGCCTGTGTTTGTGTGTGTGTCCTGTGTGTGCTTTGTGTGTGTGCCTGTGTGTCCCTATGTGTGCCCATGTGTGTGTGTGTGCATGTGAGCTGTGTGTGCCCGTGTGTGCATGTGTGTGCCTGTGTGCTCATGTGTGTGCCTGTGCACGTGTGAATGTGCCTGTGTGTTTTTGTGTGCGTGCGTGTGTGTGAATGTGCACACAGGCATGTGTGTCTGTGCTTGTCGTGGGGCTGGAACAGAAATCTCATCGGGAGACACTTTTCTGCTGAACCGTGTGCTCCTTCTGAGGGAGCCATCGCATCCTGGAATGGGTTTCAAAGTCAGGCGCTCCTGCGAGGCGGAGGTGCCCCGGGGAGCGCCCCCGTGAAGACGTCACTGGAAAGCGGTGACCGTGGCTCATGTGCGTTTTCCCTCAGGTCAAGCTCATGCCTCCCGCTCCCAGCGATGACCTGGCGACGCTCAGCGAGCTGGACGCCGGCAGCCTGCTGTACGAGATTCAGAAGCGCTTTGGGAACGACCAGATCTACGTGAGTGCCTGGAAGCGGGTCAGGGCTGGCAGTCAAGGCCGGTGGCGGCTTCTGCGCGGACAGGTCAGGGTGGGGCGCTGGGCGCTCGCGGGCATCCCGGGCTCAGCCTAAAGCAAACGCACCAAGACGCAGCTTGCAGTGCTCATCGCTGAGCTCGTGGGTGCCCTGAGGATCGGGGGTCTCTCTCCAGGCTGCTTGTGAGGCGAGAGAAGAGTTCGTAGGACCCACCCGAGAAGTGAACAGGCCGGAAGTGGCTGAGGATTGTAAGAGGGGGCAGCCCTGTCCCTGCGCAGGGCCGCCCGGTGCTTCCCCTCTTCAGCCGACGAGGACGTCGCGTTGCTGCCACTCGGGTCAGCTGCTTTCTGACGGGACGGCTCTTGTGGCGCCCGCCCCGCTGCCCCCGGGCCTGACTCGCTGCTCGTAGAGTAGGAGCGTGACCCGCCGTGGAACAACTGTCCCGAGAGCCGTGGGGGCTGTGGGAGAAGCAGCTGGGTCTGGAAATCACCGTGAACATGCCGTTTCCTCACCTGCTCGCACGTAGCTGCTGACGGGAAATGCACGTGCGGAGGAAAACTGCCTGACTGCGTGGGACTGCTCTCCGCAGGAGCAGAGACTAAGCTTCCCTAGATTTTCAGAAAGTGTCCTCGTAAAGCAAATAGTTATATGCAGAGCCCTGAACAAAGG